>OX104120.1:32092459-32241601 GCA_944474755.1 Limnoperna fortunei | reverse complement strand
AATACAGGTAGTTCAAAATATTATATAAAAGTCTAAAGAGTCTACCAACCAGCAAGCTTATTAAAATTCAAGCAAATTCTTTGCGCGCGTCTGGCGTAAAGAATTTGTCAACTTAGTAATTTTAATTACATCTTGTTGGAATATTTGAGCAAAGCAAAGTAACAGCACGGCACGTCCCCTGTTGGCGGACTTGGGAAGCAACTATTTTGGGTTAAGTTGGAAATGAGAAATTTCAAGATCAATATGTTACGACTTGTTTACGTCATTTATTTACATTGACATTCAATGACTAAGGCCATTCGTTGGTCAGTCTTTGTCTAAATTTTTGACAAGAAACACCGTCATGTGTATCGTTGCATAATCTTCTAGACTTGTATATTATTTTTTGTTTATGCTGTATCGTCATGTTTGTCGATCCGATACTTAATAAGCTTGCTGGTTGGTAGACTCTTTAGACTTTTATATAATATTTTGAACTACCTGTATTGTGTTTTTACACGATCCCAGTGGACTTAAATTATTCCATCGCCGAATGAAAAGATACTTTAAGCATTTAGAGTTAAACGCCACTGATGAGTCTTAAGTAGACGAAACGCGCGTCTGGCGTAAAGAATTTGTCAACTTAGTAATTTTAATTACATCTTGTTGGAATATTTGAGCAAAGCAAAGTAACAGCACGGCACGTCCCCTGTTGGCGGACTTGGGAAGCAACTATTTTGGGTTAAGTTGGAAATGAGAAATTTCAAGATCAATATGTTACGACTTGTTTACGTCATTTATTTACATTGACATTCAATGACTAAGGCCATTCGTTGGTCAGTCTTTGTCTAAATTTTTGACAAGAAACACCGTCATGTGTATCGTTGCATAATCTTCTAGACTTGTATATTATTTTTTGTTTATGCTGTATCGTCATGTTTGTCGATCCGATACTTAATAAGCTTGCTGGTTGGTAGACTCTTTAGACTTTTATATATATATATATATATATACGTCTACAAATTAAGCCCAACACTGTTTGAATTAGATTTTTAACACTGTCAAATTTTTGCTTTCCCTCAGCGGGATTCGAACTCACACCGTTGTGACACGGTGGCACCAATTCGCCTGCACAATGTCCAGCGGTCTAGACCCCTCGGCCAAATCCGCTATATAAAAATATAGCTTCATTAACCGGGGTGAATCTTAGACATAGACATAGTACATGTGTACTAGCGTGTGACGATGGAATTTTCGTAACCAATACGTATTAATCTGACAGTAATCTAATTCAGCATTTTTGTATATATTATATAGGATGACAAAGTTACTCGTCATACAGTCACAGTAAGTAAATTATATACAAACGTCTAAGTATTGTGACAACCATATAATATATCTATCCAAACGTTGGAAATGAGAAATTTCAAGATCAATATGTTATGACTTGTTTACGTCATTTATTTATATTGACATTCAATGACTAAGGCCATTCGTTGGTCAGTCTTTGTCTAAATTTTTGACAAGAAACACCGTCATTTGTATCGTTGCATAATCTTCTAGACTATATATATAGACCTTACAGTTTCGACAGAAAGACAATTTTATACGCAAGACATCCGTGACGGTCCAAGAGGGGAGACGCTTCTACTCGTGTGATACTGGGTAGGTCAACGCTATATTATAGCAGCCCGGACGCTGGTAGGACATATTCAGGTAAATATTGAAAGAAAAATAGCAAAGGAAACCGACGGAACAACAAGAGCAAGGGACAATTAGATTAATTATCAATGACAATGCTATAGCAACAAACGTGCGGATGTCCAGCAGTAGTATATCTCCTGTCTTTGTTTGGCGACAGAGAATAAACAAATATCGCAGATTAGAGAAGATTCAACAGAAAATGGGCTAATAAACTCCCAGGACAAATAACAATTGACACACAGTAAACTACACTATACAGTTATTGACTGACAGTCTATGGCTGTTTTGGTATACATTCCATCATTTTTGTTCAGCTGCAAGGACTGCATGCATGCAAGTTTTTTTAATTATACTATTTTTAGCTTCAAAAGCAAGTTTTGTCAGAGATTTTTAAGTGTTTGTCTTTTTCCTTCTGCAAGCTACTGACCGTTGCACTGATTCTAGCATTATGTCAAAAACAGTCGAACTATTTACATAAATTGCCTTAACATTTATATAATGACAAAGAGTTGCATAAAAATAATTTATTTAAAATTAATAATTCATAAGAGATAACATTCATTTAACTTACTTCATTTAGTATTTTTGACAACATTGTACAGCATTGACATTACTTACAGAAACTATAATACAGTTTACAAGAACGTCTGCAGGTATTAGGAAAAAAGGAAATGACAAATATTTAACCAACTGAGGATTAGATACACATTTGTTCACTATTTCTAGACACGTTATATCGCGGTTAAGGTCGACGACGATAATGGAATTCTTTAATTATTATAATAGTGCTGAAGTACCCAGGTATGATGGTGCTTGTATTATTTTCTAGAAATTATTTGTTAAATTTTAATACTAACGTATCTACCTTCCTTTTATTATTTTTTATAGGAACTGTAACAACTAAAAAAGCCTTAAAATCAAAGAACTGCAACGAATTTGGTCGACTGGGAAATCACCAAACATTTATAGTATTTGACGAACTAATGTGACAAATATTGGGGAGTTGTAATCATTTGACCGGAGTGTTCTACGCCGATGTCTCCGATGTTTACGTTTTCTTCTTTGAGATACGTGCAATTTATGGTCAGTCACTGTGTGCCGCCAAAGAAATAGATGGAGGGACGCAAGTCATAGTGTATTCTGTGCCAACAAATGTTTATTACCATAGGTCAGATAGTAATATGGCTGTTGTTCATGTTACGCAGGGAACTCAGTCTGTATACAAACAGTTATGTAGGATGTCGCACAGAAGTCTGGATACAAACAGTTATGTAGGATGTCGAGCAGAACCAGCTGTAGATGACGGTTCGACCTTTTCTGGCTTTCTACTTTATCCTGATTAGTAAATGTTTAACTGCAGTAACTGTTACATATTGGGTAAACAACAGCGTAGTAGTGACATGTACTTAACATTACATTTTTGATACAAATATAATAACTAGATGCAAAATAATAAAACTTTAAAAAAAAACGAACACCATGAATTTAAACACAAAATTACCCATACACACTTAACAGAAGTTTTATATATGTTTCCGCTTTCTTGCAAGTCCTCTTTCCGAGCGGCATTCGAGCACTGATAAACCGTTTGTGGGTCTAGTTGTAGCTTTTACTATACGCGTGCAGCCGCATAATTTATATGTTCGAGTTGATTTTTAAGATATTAGGGACACGTCTGCGTACTCTAACAGCTTAGGCGTATGAAACTGGACGACATATGTTTTGGTTAGACGGTAGTAATTACATAGGCGGCGCTACTAACATGTATGTGTTTTCCTAGGCCGAATTTTACTGCCGTTATAATCCGAAGTTAGTTTTATGATTTGTCGCCAAAAAAAGCGAGGGTACGATTAGTCGTTCTAGTGTTTTCCATACATTTCTAAAATTGACCACAATTTACCTGGGTTAGAAAACTTTTACCTGTATTCACCATTACAAATATTTCACTATTCAGAACAAGACTTCACTTTTACAATTTCACCGAGCAAGATCTGACAAAAAATTTACAACTTTTTAAACAATTCACGCTGGACCTTACACTGCTAAATGTCTAGAGTTTCTATCAGCTCAAAATATAAGACTACGTAGCAATTTTAATCTTGTTGACCAATTTTGATACATGTAATATATTATGTGATCGTTTCAAGTTAGACCTAAATTATTATTTGATTTCACGTTTTTCATGACAAATCAATTCATGTGCAAAGGGAAATTGACGTAACCAACGAAATGTCTGCAATGGTGTTTCACTTCATTATATATGTCGTTAATGAATATTATGAAGAGCAGAAGGCCCAAAAGGACCCTTGCGGATATGGGTAAAAGGAGATACCTCACCGTGGAATACCATTCTATGTTTCCAACTGGATATGTAGTTTTTATTAACAAAAGAGGGCCAACGACTTTCATCTTTTGTTCCTTCATAAACGACTTAAAACTAAACTCTTACAACACGTGAACACTTCAACTTTCCGTTCATTAGAAGCAAGATTTCAGCAAGACTGGCGTATTGTGTTTACATTTCACAGCTCATACGTTATACTAGATCCTGCGCTCAGCAAGACTGGCGTATTGTGTTTATATTTCACAGCTCATTCGTTATACTAGATCCTGCGTTCAGCAAGACCGGCGTATTGTGTTTACATTTCACAGCTCATACGTTATACTAGATCCTGCGTTCAGCAAGACTGGCGTATTGTGTTTACATTTCACAGCTCATACGTTATACTAGATCCTGCGTTCAGCAAGACTGGCGAATTGTGTTTACATTTCACAGCTCATACGTTATACTAGATCCTGCGTTCAGCAAGACTGGCGTATTGTGTTTACATTTCACAGCTCATACGTTATACTAGATCCTGCGTTCAGCAAGACTGTCGTATTGTGTTTATATTTCACAGCTCATACGTTATACTAGATCCTGCGTTCAGCAAGGCTGGCGTATTGTGTATATATTTCACAGCTCATACGTTATACTAGATCCTGCGTTCAGCAAGACTGGCGTATTGTGTTTATATTTCACAGCTCATGCGTTATACTAGATCCTGCGTTCAGCAAGACTGGCGTATTGTGTTTATATTTCACAGCTCATACGTTATACTAGATCAGATCCTGCGTTCAGCAAGACTGGCGTATTGTGTTTATATTTCACAGCTTATACGTTATACTAGATCCTGCGTTCAGCAAGACTGGCGTATTGTGTTTATATTTCACAGCTCATACGTTATACTAGATCATGCGTTCAATACTCTGCTTTTTTGACTGAGAAACACTTTTGACTTATAAGCTCAGCAACCTGTGGTATCTTGTATTTATATACCTCATCCTGGATTTGACTTTTCCTAAACATAACGATTAGTAATTTGACTGTAAGGCGCATATGACTCTTTCTTTCCCGCAACCGAATTCACTCATAAACTTTACTGGATTCGTGATAATCACGTTTTAGGGTTTTTGTGTGTAGCAGGAAAGGGGTTTTCTTGTGTCTTTGTCCTTAACCTAGAATCTGTCATGGGCCCTTAGTTTTCAATTCTTGTTGTTTGGTCGGATTGTTTATCTTTTCTCTCAAGTGCGTTCATTTGATTTTGAAGTATATGTCGTCTGGATTGTGGGTCACTGCATGGAATTATTGTATAACAATTGTCAGATATAAAATAACGCCGATAAGATAACGAGATCACATAGATTTTGAATAAAAATGACCCATCTGGTCTATAATGTGTGTCTTATGGCAAATTTCTGCGTTTTGGACGCAATTCAGTCTTCAGAAACCAATGTATTGATACAAGATCTGGTCAGCAGATTATCGATTTTTGAAAATATGATAAATTCACTTGTGTTTGAAAATGGAGATTTCCGGCGAAGAATTATTTCATTGGAGGCAGAGAATAAAGATTTTCGCCAAAGAATTACATCAATGGAGACAGAAAATGAAGATTTCGAGAAAAGAATTCATGTCTTAGAGATAGAGAAAGATGATTTCCGAAATAAACTGGTTTCGTTCAATTTGCAAAATGATCGTACTCAGAAACGAATAGCATTGTTGGAGAATAGATTACCAAAAAACCTAAAAACAATGCAAAGCCTTATAAGGTATGTAATATTATAGAAATATTCCATATGATTGTGGTCAGTGTACAAGAATCTTTTCCCAACGACAATCATGTCAGTATATATCAAACACAGTTGTATGTATTTTACATTCTAAAAAGGGAGCACTTGACTCCAATCTTAATTGATAAAGATTGCTAGTTTTCCTACCGAAGGTCGACGGTTTTCTCCGGCTTTATCACACAATAAAAACTTGACGCCATGATCTAGTCGAAAAAATTGCTGAAAGAGGTGTTAAAACACCATTCAAACAAACAAACAAACAAAACATTCTAATTGAATAATTTTTCGCAGCATGCAAATCTTTTGTAGACATTTTTACTACAAGTAATCACTCTAATTAACAAATTTATTCGGCCCTCTTTCCTCTGCGTTAAGAAATATTGGAGGTCTGTTTTTGCCATTAACACATTCCCTTATGAATACAGCAAGTCGCTTATAAATTTCAATATTACAGTACAACAATAAGTCTTCCATTTTTTTAATACATGGATTTCTTACATAATAAGAAGGGATATATTTGTCTCTTAAAGCAACAATATCAGGGTTTGTACATACAAATAAAACATGAAACTCGTCACCAATTCCATTTTTACATAAACTGCATCTACGGTCATGTCGTGGTATATTAAACCACCTTCCAGTTTCGATAGGCAATCTTAAATTAGATGTTCTCAGTTTTGTTATCCAAATTCTGTATGACTCGGGTAATCTGACCAAATAATTTTCAATACCAAATGAGTGTTTAAATATTGAGTAAAACTGTCCCCGAGAAGAAATGGAAATAGTGCTAAGCCAAGATTGGATAAATTGATCTTGAAGAATCTGTTTTACCATTTGCATATTTAGAATTGGAAACTGGTTAATAAAAATATAACTTAGCCCAAGGTCATCTAAACATTCTTTGATAAATTGTATCCATTTAAAATTGTATGAGCCATGTATTTGAAGGGAGTGCATCAATCTAAACAAGATTCCGCTCAATTTTGACCCACTATTAACAAGCTTGGTCCAAAAAGAAAGCATTCTAATTTTTACTCTGATACTCAGTGGAAATCTTCCAAGTTGACCATACACAAAAAAGTTTGGGCTGCTATTTCGAACCTTTAAAATGCGTTTACAAAACTTCAGTTGGATTTGTTCGATGATTTTTAGATTTTCATAGCCCCATATTTCTGACCCGTAAAGCAAAATTGGTTCAACCATGGCGTCGAACATTTTAAGCTGTATATCAATAGGGATGCTTTCATTTTGAACTAATTTGTATATACTGTACAAGAATTTTTGTGACTGATCTATAAGCTTCTTTCTCGTTTCAAAAAAACTTCCATTATATTTAAAAATAACTCCAAGGTATGAATATTTTTCAACAATTTCTAAATGTTCACCTAGCAAAAAAAAAAATTATTGTTATTGGTTACTTTTCTCTTACTGAATATCATAACTTTTGTTTTGTTTATATTTACATGAAGCTTCCAGGTCTCACAATATGATTGAAATAAATTAAGTAATTGTTGCATGCCATTCATGGATTCAGATAATAAAACAGTATCATCTGCATAAAGGATAACAAAAATACTATAATATACATGTAGTTTATTCTCAAGTTTAGCTTTGATAGTCTCAAGTGGGAGTCCCCCGAGCTGATTAAAGTATTCTTCAATATCATTTAAGAAGAGCGCGAATAAAAAGGGGGACAGATTTTCTCCCTGTCTTACACCCATAAGACTTGGAAAAAAATCTGTCTGGTTACCATTATACCTCACACAGGATTTAATTCCCTGATACATGTTAAAAATAACTATAAAACACTTCCCCTTGATACCACATTTTTGTAATTTTATCCACAGCCCATCCCGCCAAACAGTGTCGAACGCTTTTCTAAAATCTATAAATGTGCAGTAATATGAAACAGGCACTACCTGAAAAGCTCGCGAAGAAAGACCACAGTTTAAAACTTTATACATGTACAACAACGGTCCTACTTAAATACGCCTGCATACGCCTGCCGTAATAAATGTACGCCTGCAGTAAAAAAGTGTACGCCTGCCACTATTTGTGACTTATATTTCACCAAGAAATAACTTTAAATAGTAAAACAAATCAGTTTGAACCTTAAAAAGGGTATTTTATTTATTTATTATCTTTTATTAAGCGAATACCTTATGTTAAGTCATGTCCGTATGGACGCGCGTATATACCGCGTATATGCACTGAACAAAATACTGTGGTTTCATTTTTATTCGTGGGGTATCAATTTTCGTCGTTTTCGTGGGTGGGGACAAACCACGAAATTAACAATTCAACGAATAATGACCTACAGAAATCTATAATGAGGTAAGCCGACATGAGAACCTGCTATGGGACGGTTGTTACCTGGATAATGACGACTGATGTTCAAGGTGCATCGTTATATTGATGTTTTCGATAGATATGACAATTTTGATTTACGAACAACTTCATTGTGTTTATGACAATAAACAAAAATAAAATTGATAAAAAACACATCGTTGTTATTTTTAATTGCGTAATCCCGTCAGTAATGAACGTACTTCCTGTTGTGCCTTTTCGTTGTAAAGTGTTGATGCATATACACCAATATTAAAGTAACTTTCTTAACTGAAATAACGATCGATAGAGCAATCTATTTTTTAACAGCTTTTATATTGATTTCTATCTTTAAAAAACACTAATTATATCGTCAAGTTTATTGTCAAACAAACAAACTTAATCTTTGTCCCAGGGAATGTGCGACAGATTTACAATGAACTGTTTAATTAGATTGTTTTCATAAAATGACATGTTTATTAATTATGTTTACGGATACTAATCAAATTCTTTTCAATCTTTATTACTTTATGTTCCTTAAAAATAACACGGTCAAAATGTCGCCGCTTTCCACTACAGTAACGTAAATGTCTATGAAATCTCGTGATCAGAATTACTATTGTCACCTCCCGAGAGCGATTATGTCTTGAAAATGACGTATTAGAAAGTGTACAGACTAACGCTGTGAATACCGACATTTTGTAAGCAATTCCCCTATCTGTCATTTTTTATTATTCCGATTCCGCAAACCACGAATTTAACAATCCAACGAAATGTCTTTTTTCCTCCAACCACGAAAATTGATACCCACGAAAATAAATGAAACCACAGTATCTTAAATCAAATAAGTTTATGCAATCCCACATTTTGACTATTTATTTATTAATTCATTTATTGTATAATAATTTACTTTTATTGGAATACAAATGTCATAAAGTCTTCCGACTTATAGTTTACATGAGTTAAGAATTCGTATATGAAATGGCGATAGAAATGTATTTAATGCGCAAGTACATCAATAATATGAAAATTTACTTTTGTAGCAATATTAATCGACATAATATATATACAGAATATATAAATTCCAACTTACCCCAGTGCTAAATCCAAGTTGACTGATTTACATTAATGTGTAAGAAATGTAATCCAATCATCAAGTCATGCTTGATTTTTACTCACCATAATTAACAATTGTTAAATTGTTAAATTACCTCTAATCCAATTAATCCAATTAAAATGACAGGTTATGATTTATGTTCAGAAGTGAGATAATTTCAACTTCAAAGGAATTTGATGTAATTAGAATAATTAGGATCTCTGACAGTATAGCGACCACTTTTTTGGGTAACAATTCGGATTTTTTGGCCAGTGGAGACAACAGGGAATGGCAATTGTCTTTTTAATGCCATATCCCTTGGAATTTCAAAAACTGAAAAATTAGCTACTGAATTAAGGTACCGTACATCTATTGAAATTATTTTGAATAGGGCTTTTTACATTGACGACCATAAACACGACGGACTGACTGTTAATTGTTAGTGATACTGTTCATATTCTTTGGTCTACAGTTGCAATTTCATATAGTGAAACATGGGTACCAAATCATTTAATTCTGGTATTTTTATTATTTCGCATGATATTCAATTAACATCTTTTAACCAAACCTATTTTCTGAATAGACTACGCTTGCACCATGTTGTCAATTCACCGTTACAATGAAAGGCCTGTTATTCCTCAAAACTTGTATTGAAAACTAAAAAAAATACATATTATTCATTCTAAAACTAATTTTACATCATAATACACCATTAAAAATTAATATAATGTATAAATATGATGGCAGGCGTATACTTTTTTTCTGCAGGCGTACTTCTATTACGGCAGGCGTATGCAGGCGTATTTAAGTACTACCCGTACAACAACACATTAAATCAAAATCTACCATATATATATATATATATATATATATATATATAGATACAATGTACAAGAAAAAAAACACCAAGAATCTCAACAAATCACTGTGGACAAGTGTGGTCATTGTAAACAGTAGTCCGAGAATCCTCTGCCGTCCAACGCTTTTATTTTTTTTTTTGGATTCTCGGACTATGTAAACAGGAACCTTCATGGTTGATATCTTTGACGGGCCTGATAATAAAAAGAAATGTGTTAGAATTGACCAATAATAAGTTTTCAAAATTTGAGATGTACTACAACATGGATGATGTTTGTTTTTTGTTTGTTTGTTTGATGGTGTTTAACGCCACTTTCGGCAATTTTTCAGCTATATCATGGCGTCCAGTTTTTATTGGGGGAGGAAGCCGGAGTACCCGGAGAAAACCCCCGACCTGCGGTAACAACATGGATGAGAAATATATTCTAAACAAAACACGTCTGAAACAAACACTGTGTAAGAAATGACTTTACGTCCACACCGACAACTTAATGCCCTTGGTCGGACGGAATGTGTAAGAAATACATGGAAGTAAATATTTATAGGATAATTAATTGGGCGGAGTGAATATACAAAATATGATCACGAGTGCCGCATAACACATCTGATTAAACAAGTGCACGGAACATGTTCCGCGCACAAGTTTAATCTGATGCTTTATGCGGCACGAGTGATCATATTTTGGATATTCACGATGCCCAATTGATTATCCTATTTTTTATATACATTCAAAATTGTTTTTGTAAAATTTTAATGCTTAATCCTAAATTTTATGAACGGCGGATGAATATCTGTATAGTACAAAACCAACTGCAATTTAAGCGGGAAAAAACCAGAGAGTGAAAATAAACGATAATTTTCACATGTGATTTACCGTGATTTCTGTCACTCGGAAAATTCGATATTTCATTTCTATCTATATAATAAACAGATATATTTTTTATGTTCTGAAAAAACAAACAGTTGTGAGACCGTTATGTAAAAAAGAAGATGCATGCAAATAAATAGACCAGAATAAATTCAACAAATGTCACAAAGATCATCATGAACCAATAAATTATATTTGCAGTTTTATACTTCCATGAGTATACATTTAATAATAAAGGAAAGGACACTCAATGGTTTTAAAATTAGTTATATTTATAACTTTTTTATATTACCACTGCAAATATAAAATCAAATGGTTTCAAATTTTCAAAATTACTTGAACTTTAACCATGTTAATGATACAGTCATACACAATATATACTTGTTGCACATGTACATGATTGAACTTGAAAAAATTCTCAAATGCAAGGTGAATAAAATATGTTTTTCATTTTTGTAATAAAGTTTTCTACATATGATATATTACTCTGTATCGGTAATTTGTTACAATTTCCTTTGATCTTTATTACCACTAAAATTAGTATCAATGCTCAGTAGAACAACGACTAGTGATACTAGAAATTATCAGCTGTTGGTCATTTGTCATGCACGAACACATTGCGGAAGAATCTGCCTTACTTTTTGACCAATTGTGCATCACTGACCAAAGCTCATAAATATTAATGAAAACAAACATCACGAAAGAAACAATACATCTATGCTGCAATTAATCAGACCTGTCCAGACACTAAGAAGTGTTACAAAATATAAAACGCAACACACAATCAGTATCTAGAGAGTATCTTATTGGTCTCCTGAAATAAAAATAACGAACAATGAACATACAATACCCCCCTTTTAACTTGCTTTTTTTGTATGGCAGTACGCGCGAATTTCGGCGATAAACGGGTCTTGAAAGTGTATCACTTTAACAGCGTTTAATTTGGTTGAAACACATGTTTATCATTAATAGAGAATAAAATGCAGGATATTTTAACAGTACACTTCGTTTTGATCGCTGAATGAAGATTGCCGAAACATCGAGTATGTGACTGTAGACGTAGTTGATAGGCTATAGCCCTTTATTCTATAGGCAACTAATTACTTGGTGTTACACAGGCAGAAATTTTCATTACATATTTAGGGGGTACGGAATCAATATGGATTGATTTATCAATATCGGTAGCCCCATAAACTGAATAACTGACATGCACACCTAGCCGGTCAGTGAAAGAAATCGTAATCAGAATAATTTTCTTCTTTGAAAAAACATTAATATAGTTTTCAAACATAATAACCTACCTTTTTAAACTTTTTCGTAACGCTGAAAATGGTTTCAGATTGACATTTCCTCTCCATTCATTTGAAATTCCCTCCCGCTCTGTCCGCACACAGGGGCTTGTAAAAATTAATTTACTTGCGTTTTCGAATGATACTGGGTCGATTTTGTTATAGAGTGGGAGAAGGGAAGAAACAGAGTCAATACCCGCCAACTTTCAAAAATTAAAAAAAAAATTACTTCACCCCTATCTATATGGGTTTGTAATTATTTCTGTTCCGAATTGAATTATCTTCATGAAAAACCCTACCTTTATGTTTCTAATGTCATTTAACTCTCAAATTTTATTAATTTCCACCAGTATGAAACAAAACGGACAATAACCCTGGACGGAAGTGGTGACTATCGTTTGTCGTATTGATTTGAGGCCTTTCGGTACTCACTTTCTCAGTAACGATAAAGATAAACTTTATGTCTTACTGTTGTATACTGAAGTTTTATATTTACTTTTATCCATTCGTAAGTTCAAAAAAATTGGTTCTTTGGCGTTTTATACGATTTTTAAAGGGTTCTTATTACTTTTTTGTTTTATTCCATAAGCAACTGTTTTACAATGTGTTGAATTGTTTATGGTATATTAAAAGTGTGATGCAATGTTTTTGTAATACTGACTGTTAAGGTTAGAGGCTGGTGTGCCCCCCACCTAGCACAGTTGTATTATGATATACTTTTGTGTTGTGTGCCTTTGTGTGTGTGTGTGGTTTTTTTTTTTTTTTTTTTTTTGGTAACATTTTTAATGATTGTTGAAGACTCAGTGGGAGAGTAGAAGGGATAATTATGATCAACATGAATATTTTCAAGTTCTGTTTGCACTTGTACTAAATCAGGACCATATCCATATTCACTGACACTGACTGTGGGGGATGAAAGTGGGTAGGTATGATCAAAATGACTTTTATTTACACTAAGTTTAACAGCTTTCTTGGATGAAGATTCATGTTTTAAAAAATTTGATGGAATAGATGAATAGTTATGCTCGTAAGCACCATTTTTTACAACATCGCCATCATCGGCATAAGACCTTGGGCTATCCATGTTTTTCAATGGTTTTATGAGTAAATTGAGATAAAAGTTATGTGTAATTGTGTTGGACGGAACTCGATGGTACTATTTAAACTGATTTACACAAATATGTTGTACCTTTTTGCAAAACGCAAAGCGAAAATAGTCTTAACAAATTACTATAGATCTGTTACCAATATTTGTTGTCGTGCAGACGATATGTCTGGGTTCAAGGTCACCACTGTATCGAAATCTCGTGAGAGAAAGCAATATTTATTTAAAACAAAGAGGAAGAGGTCGTTCATTAGATGGTTATTTTTTATTGAGAAAAATAAAAGCATCAACAATAAGTAAAGATTTGATTTTATAGCCGTTTGTAAAAAAAAAAAGCGAAAATACCGGGTCTCGCTAACGCGAGACCCGGTATTTTCGTATATTCCCAATGCATTCCGAGTAGCCCAGGTTTTTTTTTCAATGATCATATTTTGGGTCTCGTGCAATTTGGCAGACTCTCTACATTAGAGAGCTTCGCTTCGCTCGCATATAATCTTTTACCAAACAAGAAATAAAGTTCGATCAATAAACTTAGAACAAATATGTTATCCAGCGTGGAATATCCCTTTCTGAAGCCAGCTTGCTTTTCAGAAATAAGATTTGTCTCGTTGGAGAATACATTTAGTCTAAAGTTCAGAATAGAGGTAAATAACTTCCCTAGACAACTAATTAGAGTGATTGCCCGAAAATTATCGGGATCAAGTGGATCGCCCTTATTTTTGTAAATAGGTTGAATCACCCCACTGGTCCAGCTCTCTGGGATAATACCACTATCTAAAACAATGTTAAATAATTTACAGTAAATCTTTATCAAATGTGGACTTGAAAATTTCATATACTCATTTAAAATATTGTCAATACCAGGTGCTTTATTATTTTTCAGTTGCTTGATGGCTTGTTCAACCTCTAGATCAGTAATCTCACCATTTAACAATTCATCACATATAGGGTTATCACATAATTCATTTACATTAATTTCAAAATAAGTATCACAATCAGTATCATCCACATTATTGTTCAACTTTTTAAAATACTCAAAAAATGTTGTAATGGATATATTTGTGTTATCTTTTTTTGTATGAGAGAATTTTTTTAATGTTCTCCAGAATTGTTTCGTATTTGTTCTAGACAATGATCGTAGTTCTTGTGCACATTTATTTCTATATATATCAAAATTTTTCTTCATTGTAAGTCTGTATTCTTTCGCTTTTGTGTTTAAAGCAGTTTTGTTACTGTCTGACTTAACCCATTAAAGCTGTTCCTAGCTGCATGAAATTCGGATCGCTTTTGTTTACATTCCCGATTAAACCATGGTTTTTCATTGTTTTGATTTGGTTTATTTGGTTTATTTGTGCCCTTTTCGAAAGCTGATTGAGCCGCATCTAAAAGTACATTACCATGATCAATAACTAGTTTATCGATTTGTTTAGGTGTGACGGTTCTTGTGTCAATATTATCTAGCGTGGTGGCAATTTCATGTAGTAATGTTTTGTTTGGATGTAGTAACATACGTGTGAATTCCTGTGATTTGTCCGTTTTCCATTTAATGTGAGTATTATGTGCATTTGGTTGGATTTTCTCGTGAGTATTTATTTTATTTGTTTGTAGGGCGAAGTGTAGTCTGCAATGTGCATCTGAAAACATAGAATCATATTCAACAATTTTAAACTCAGTGACAATATTAAATACATTTGGAGATAGAATTAGATAATCTACTAAACTTGCATCCTTACATGTCGTCTTACCAATGCCTTTATCATTGTGTAATCTACCATTTGCTATAAAAATAGAACATCTTTTACATAGATCAACTAATTTGAACCCAAAATTATTGACACGAGTTTTTTCTTCAGAATATCTCACAGTAGGAATACCATTATTTTCAAGATAAATCTTAAATGCTTCAAAATCATTTACGAAGTCAACATCATCATTTATATGGAGGAATTCAAAAATACTTTCATCCGTTTCTATACATTCATTAATTTTTCCTGTTCTTGCGTTAAAAATCGCCAACTAGGGCAATGTTTTCGTGGTCTTTTGAAAAATGTAGCATTTCATTTTCTATTTCTATAAATGCATCATCTGAAGTGTATTTTGAGTTCTCAGGGGGAATATAAATACAGCCTAATAGAAATTTTGTAATTGAATGCGAAAATGTTTTTGTAATTTCAATCCATTGGACAAATTCAGAATCCGATTTAAGAAAACGGATATACTTTGATAAAATAGACTTGAACAAAATAGTTATACCTCCAGATCTTTTGTCACATTTTTCTCTACGTTTTGAATAGTAAGAATAATTATCTGGAATTTCTAATATATCTAACGTATCTAATTTTGATTCAACAAATACAAGTATATCATATTTTTTTATAAGTTCTACAAAATCTGGATTCAATAATTTAGATTTAATTCCACAAACGTTAAGAAAAGTTATATTGAGACTTTCATTTGTTACGTCACTTTGGCCGATATTTTCAGTGTCTGATGTGTTGTCCTATTCAGTCAGATTTCCGGTGAAATGAGAACAATAGAATCGGAGCTCTTTCGTTTACGAGGTACAAAAGTTACTGTGTCGCTGTTTATTCTGTTGCTATGTAAATTAAAAGTTATTTAGAACATTTATTGAAAAACGTTTTCAATCAATATGTATTCGTTTTAATATTTAAGTCAACGTTGCAAAATTTCAAGCACAACAGATACGTAATATCTTTGTTTCAGTCAATAAACATTAAAAACAGGGGGTGTTTTCTTAAGTGCTGCAAAAAAATGCATCATTCTAAATTTTGTTGAAAAAAATCCATGTATTTGTAAAACATTCATCTTTCACTTGTTAATTTTTTGGTTTGTGACGACTTTTTGTTTTCGAGTAAAAAAATTCCAAAGTCGATCATTTTTTCTATTGCGGTTCATTCATGTGTGATAAATATCGGCGTGTTCGTATATGTCACATTTATTTACATCGTAACTAAGGCGCGTGTGATTTGTAATTATTTTATTTTGTAGTGTTTAGAAATTTTCTTATTTAACGAGTTCCAATTTGTTGAAAGTGTTCAAATAACTAAATTTATGGCCAAATAAAGTAGAAATTTAAAATAAAACTAAAAAATGTAAAATTGAACTTCCCACTAAAAACACGGATTTCGTGCCGATACAATTCAGAAGTATACGTTGTCATATAGGCATTGAAAAATCTTAGGGTACAATCCAATTGCATCCTCGACATTTGGTGGAGGAAATTTTATCGTATTAAAGCAACTGTTCCGTTTAAATATCTTAATTCAAAATTAGTACATGTTATTTTATTTGAGGTTAGAACAGCGAGTTAGAATACATGTATCTTTGCATGTATACAGACACTGCGTGTATCGATTGATCTTTATTGTATATTTTTCTTTGCATTGTATTTTCTCTTCTACTGTTTGAAATTCACCAAAATACATGTTTTGCTCACTCATTATTCACACCGTTTCTAAAACACGACGCGTGTGCTGCAATATTATGGCCATCCAATTCTATAGCAGCATTATAGTTGATGGACTTTTTATATATCATTTGGGCTTTTAATCCACCTTAAAATGTTCTAGTTGGGATAAATTCTAGATTAAATCTTAAATACATATGTAATATGTATGTTTTATTTTATCTATGTTCCGCTATCTGTAATATAAAAGAAATATAGCTTCACAAATGGAAGAGAACGTTGATCAAAGCACGAATAAAACTTATTCTTCTGCAAATTCTATTGATTTGCGTTCACGTAGAGGCAGTAAAGGACACATTCATCCTGGAAGACCATGTACTAAATGTGCAAAATGTGGAACAGGCGTCACAATCAGATGGTATCACAAGACAAACAAGCCTTCCGAGTATCTACAGTTTATAAATTCGAAATTCAATTTACTGCCAGATGATTGTCTTTGCAGTGCTTGCCATACATTCTTAGATAAAACATTTAACGGTCCACCTCCACTTAAAAAACAAAAGACTGATAACTGTAAATTATGCAACAATACAAGTTCACACACAATTTATGTTTCAAATATCTCTCTGTTTCTTGAAATCATGGACGTCAACACTACTGCAAATTCAGAATTTAATGATTCATTGAATATTAACCTTTGTAGCTCTCATTATGAGATATGGCGGGAAAAACGCTTCAAAAATAAGATAATTGCATGTTGTCAATGGAAAATTGTAGAGAAAGACTTCGAGATAAGAGGACTTGCTACATTCCCGAGTTCGGTTTACTTTCTCAGTATTTTAAGGAAAATGGGGAATCTTGGTTTTCAGAATTAAATGAAGGCGGTCCCATTTGTGGTAAATGCAGATGTATTTTGTTGAAAATTGTTCAAAATATTGATTCTCAGAAGCAAAATTGCTGTGAGGAATTTAACAGTTCTGCTTCGCACTACCCTATATTGCTTTCTAACACGAAAAGCAGTCAAGAAAGTCCCCTTGAATTAATAGCAATGACAGAAATGTTTTACTTAGTTTGTAAAGAATTATTACTGGACAATCCACTACTTTTACACAATTTACTCGATAATTTTAAGGAAAAAACAAGAAACACTCTCCAACACATGGAACAAAGGAAACCCTTCTCTCGTGTGAAAGCAGGTCTGCCATGTGGTTAAGGTGGCGAGGTCCTAATAATAAAAAGATATATTTTGATATATTTTCAAAGAGAACAGAGAGTCTTTTTTTTGTTAAATATTATTATTTCATTTTATCATTATAAATACATTTATTTATAGCAAAATATAAAAAAAACACCATATTTCGTATTTAACTTATAAACTACAAATAATTCATAGTGATGCTAGTGGCTGGGCATGCTGGTATAGTACACTTCCAGTAGATTCCTTTACCACAGGTAATTTTTACTCTGAAAAGAAAACCAATGGCATTGAATAATAAGTTGTTCCTCCTAGTCTGTTGGGTATGTATTTGAAGTTTAACTGTGCCATGATTTACTTGATTGGTTGCTGAAAGTATTCAGTAGGGGTATTTATACCAAGAACCCAGAGCTCATTAATTACTGTTTGGAGAACTCATATTTCGAAAATGACCGCTGATGAATTTAAGAAAAGGTAACAGTAGTCACTGTTTAGAATTCATTATTTAGCAGCTTAATTGGTTACAACAGGAAAATAAATAAACTTGAGTCATACTAGTCCCATACAGCAATAACTGCACATTTGTATGATTATACCCATTTCAATTACAAGAAAAATCAACACCCCTTGTTGTACCCCTTTTTAACCACTAAAACAACACTTACTTAATTATGTGGTTTTTAAAATGTTGGCATTACAGGAGCTACATGTAGCACACTGTTAACGATGAATCAAAGTAAAACAATATATTTAATTTGTATCATTGATTAGAAATACATTGACTTAATTAAGCTGTATTTATTGGTTGAAAAATAAAATTAAACAGTAGCTTCAATTATAGGTTGGATACCTTAACTTCAAAGATCTTGTTATATAGTATTATGCAAAAGTTCACAAACATATAGGGTACCAATGCAGACATAATAGATGTGTCAAATTATCTGCCTTAAAAATGTCTATAAATATATTATTTCCCCAAAATTAAGTTACCTTTTCCTTTCTAGCATCTCGCCTCCACTCTTTCACAAAATCACTGCAGGCTTTTTATCCTGTTTAGAACACAAAAACTGAACCTACATGTACAAGTATTAATATAAATTTTAAAGTGAAATATGCTACCCTCCCCCACCCCTTATGCCTTATGCAGTGTTTTTGCTAACAAATTCCTCATATCTAAGACAAAAATACATATACGCATTAATTCCTCCGTTTCTATAATGTACAATAGTGATTCCAATACAACTGGATACATTATAATTTGTGATATTTACTTCATGAAATCCAGTGTAAAGGAAATAAAATATGCACATGTTGTCTCACCTATTCTTGCCACACAAAATGTATGTGATGTGTGTACATATCCAAATATAAAACACATTTTTTCTAACAAGGAAATAATCCTTTGAACTGGAAAAAATTATATTGGTTCAAATAATTTACAGTATAAAAACATTTTTTAACGATATAAAAATATTAATTTAGAAATTTAGAGTACAAATTTGCTTAAAGTGATGACAAATGTTCCTTCAAGCAGTTTATTGTAATTATTTTAATCGGGGGTGTTTAAAAAATTAGGTTCACACTACCGTTGACCAAAACGGCTTCCCATACCTGAATCATCACAGATTATCGGACGTGAATCGTCCTGCGTTACATTACATTTACACTTGTCTCCCTTAATTACTTGACAACCGACACATTTTAGTGCTGCGAATTTTTGCACCATTTTTAATTTACTTCAAACAAATTTTAATCGAATCTATTTATAATTACCCTTGTCATACTGAAGATCTGACATGTGACTACATCGGGAACAATGTTTTAATATTTTTCAAAGATCTGGCAACATTTTCCAAAGTTGTTCCTTGACGATGAAAACATGTTTATTGCAACTTATTTCAGGTCATCTGTAACTTTATACTGCAATGACTCGATGGAGGAAACATGCATGTCTTTGATCATCATGGTATTTGGCAAGCCCGGGTTGAATTGTATTACCTTTGTACATGTTTTTTCGTGGCGTCAAAAAGTACGCGTCTATCAGAAAATGGCGGTCGGTCATGGTGACTGCATCTCATGAATATTTTGAAGGGAGATAATTCGAAGACACCGCAAATCTGACTGTATTGTCCACTGTTAAGTCCAGGTAATCGAAGGGGATCTACACGGGGTGTAGGGTAGTAAATTTCACCGTCGACTACAAGTTTATCGTAAACTAATTTAGCCTTCCTTTTCTGTCTTCGAAATTCTTTTAACTTTGGAATGAGATCTTTTCTACGATCGTTGATCTCTTTTGGGTATTGTTGAAACACACTATATTGAGATTTGTATTTCAGTTTCTCTGCAGCTTGTTGTTTCACTTTCTCATGATCTTTTTAGTGTACAAAACGTGCTATGATGCTTCTTTCTTTACCGTCCACTCTTTCTCCAAGACGGTGCACGTTTTGAATCTGAATTTCGTCTGCATAATCTATATCAAGTTCTTTTTTCATGAAAATTTTAAGTACCATTTCAGTATTTTCTAAGTGTGACGAAATTTATTTACTTAACCTTTGAAAGTGGTTTAGTGCAAGTATATTTCTGCGAGGCAAGATGAATTCGTAACTCTACTTTCGTTTTCTGATTGTTTTGATAGTTTAGTAATTAAGGAAACAGTTCGGACTATTGTCCGGGAAATAATTAGTACGTTGTCCGATCAGAGTTGATTGATTGAAAGCTGTCGGTACATACTTTGTCGTTATTAAAGCATCTGGGTAAATTAAAACGCATAAGTGAATTGTTTTATTTTGGCTTAGAGATTATTTTGGTTAGAGGCTACTAAAATTCGGTATATAAGGTGAAGTTTCTCAGTTCTCAGTTTTTGTGCACTATTTTCCGTCCGACCAAGGGCATTAAGTTGTCGGTGTAGGACGTCAAAAACTCCCCAAGTCAAGTTCTCAGGGCAGTTCTGCATAAGGACGCCAAGTGGTTAGGTAGTTCTGCATAAGGACACCAAGTAGATAGTTTCCAATAGGGGCTCCTACATTGATGTTTGCTAAAAAGGTATTTAATATAAGGTTTACAGTGCAATTGGTAATTTCTGAATAAGGAGTAGGCCATTGGTACTGTTTAAATAAGGCAGTGACAAGTTGGCCTGACAAGTGGTCACTTTGTACCAGTGGGCATCTGGTTCTGAATAAGGACCAGAGGTACACTTGTATTATTCTGTATACCTTTTTCTGTGAACAGGAGGCATTGTACATCTCGTCCCTGTGGGCTAGCGCCACTCTGACTCTGAATAAGGGACAGAGGGACGTTGGTCCTATATCCAATTGATAGTTCAGTACAGGAGTCAAAGTACCAGAAGTCCATACCATTAGGCAATTACTAGCAATCTTAGAGTTGTAATAGGTCGATCAAACACATTGGAAACGTTGATAAGGTTAAGGGCTAAATCTAGGTTTTACGCTACCATTGGTTAAGGTCCAGAAGGCAGTCATATAGCACCCAGCAAATCCGAGGAAACAACCTCGGCACGTATCCACGAGGTAAAGCTGGTGTTGTGCCAGTTTTCCCTATCTGGCGTGTGGGGTACGACCCCCTGCACGTTACAGACTTTTTGGTGGCAGCGGTGGGATTTGTTGCGTGTGCTTAGATTTAATAGAGATGGAGACTGTAAGAGATTTACAAGACCAGATTGCCCAAATCGAGCGAGAGCTAAAGGAAAGCATGACCAGGGCCAGTCCTATTCACTCTACCCCTATGCCCCAATTTTCGAGCCAAAGTGATTCGGGTATTATTACGACAAAACAAATCGACAATAGTAAAAGTAAGGAAACAACACGGTTCTTGCATACACCTGTAAGTTATGGGTTTGATTCCGGTAGCGGGGCTAAGCCAAAGGTTTTGAAGTCCAGCGGGACTCGGGGTAAAATTGTAACTCCGGTAATTCAAGAAAATCCCGCAGTCTTAGTTAATGACACCCCTATAGAGACAGTTGAAGTTAAACCACAGGTACGTGGTAAGGAGAAACATAGAGATATAAAGGTCGCCAACTATGATGGGACCAATGACTGGAATGACTACCGGTCACATTTTGAAGCATGCGCATTCATTAACGAGTGGGATGACCATGATAAAGGGTTGTACCTCGCGGCAGCGTTGAGGGGACAGGCTCAGAGTGTGTTAGGTGATTTACCGGAGGATAGGAAGGGACAGTTTGAATATCTGGTTAAGTCCCTCGAAGAACGCTTCGCTCCCCCAAATCAAACAGAACTTTACAGGGTTCAGTTAAAGGAACGAAGGCAGCGGGCCTCTGAAACTTTGCCAGAATTAGGGCAGGCGATACGACGCCTTGTAAATAAAGCATACCCAAGGGCCCCGGGGGAGGTACGAGAAACTTTAGCCATGGAACATTTTATTGATAGTTTGGTGAACAGTGAAATACGCATTAAAGTAAAACAATCTCGCCCCAGCAATCTTAACACTGCCATATGTATGGCAGTTGAACTAGAAACCTTTTATAAGGCGGAGTACCCTAATGCACGCTTGAGAACATTAGAGACGATGGACAATTCGGCAAGAGGTCGAATTGAAACTAAGAATGAAAGTTCTGACAAGATGGAGAGAATGTTGGTTGCTATGAATGAGCAACTGGCAAGTATGAAAAAAGAGTTAGACGAATTTAAGAAAGATAATACCAGGCAAAAGCAAGGGGACACGAGACCCTTTGCCTGGTACAATTGTGGGAAGCCTGGTCACATGGCAAGGAACTGTCCCTTGACCACAAGGTCGCCCAGGTTTCCAACAAGTACCAAAGACCCAAATGTTAAAATAATGTATTCGAAGCAGAGAAGTAATCATAGACGATCACCTTATCTTGGCACCAATACAGTCAATTGCGAAGCAGGTCTCTACGTAGAGGTTAAGGTTAATGGCACTTCAGCCAGATTTTTGGTTGACACGGGGGCTTCCATAAGTTTAGTGTCAAATGCATTGTTTGAAAAATTCAGATGGCGTGATCGACCGAAGGTCTCTCCCATTACATTACATAATGACATTAGGGCAGCTAACGGTGCTACACTTCAAGTTAAAGGTAAGGCTGTCTTCTCCATCCAGCTGGGAAATTATCATACTGTTGTAGAAGCTGCGATATCTGATGTACCTGTAGAAGGTATATTAGGTTTAGATTTTCTGAAAGACAACAACTGCAAGATAGATCTCCAAAAGGCGGTCCTTATACAAGGTCGTCAACAGGTTCCTACTTTTACGAAAGGACGGTTGGAAGTCATAAGTTCTCACGATATTACTAACAGAAGCCGACCACGTTCCCAACATCGCAACACCAATGGTTTCAGAGGGAGTAATTGTAAGCAACGTGCGTGATGGTCCGATTTGTACAATAATCCTACTACTGTTAACGTAGTGGCTTCTAAAGTGGAGGAAAGGGACAGGCTTGAGACAGATTTGAGACAACTACAGGAAGCCGATATGGACATTCAGATAGTTAAACGGTGGATGGAGTCCAACTCGAGACCTTCCTTTCACAGTATAGGAAAATACAGTTATGTCGTTAAGTCCTTATGGGCACAATGGGACTCGTTGAAATTAGTGGAGGGTATTTTGTACAGGGTACATTTAGATTCGGGAGAAATGCAGGCACTAGTATCTATGACAGAAAGGCGACGAATTCTTCGTTATATGCATGAAACAGTTGCCCATTTTGGTATTAAGGAAACATTAGGAAGGGTTAGAGAAAAGTACTACTGGCCAGGTGTTAGAGGTGACACTTGGTGGTATATATCAGGATGTGATGTGTGTAATGAGAAGAAAAGGTCAAGCCCCAAAAGCAAGTCGCCAACTGGTCCTTCCCCCAAATTTACAAATCAGGGGCGGGCTGTTTACCAAGTGTTTGAGAGAAATTCTGATGTAACGCGATTATTTAAATGTGGTAGAAACGGAAAGGATCAGGTAGACCAGGTTTACAGGATGGGTCCCTGTTCTGATAAGATTTTTAGACGTGATAACATTCGTTGTTCCAAGGAACATACTTTTGAGAATATCGTTGAGTCTGGGGCAGAACCAGATAGTAGTGGGGATGCGATTGTTGGCGACACTTCCCAAGTAGTCAATGCGGGTGTTAAAATAGTGGAGAGAAGAAGGAGGCTGAGGAAACCTCTTGTGTGGATGAAAGATTGTGACTGTTAGTTCGTTTAAGTCTAGATGTAAATAGTTTGTTCATAAATGTTTGTTCTTGTAAAGTTTAATGTTTCAATGCGGTAAAGGATACCTTGTTGTGTGTGTGTGTGCCGTAGTCCTTCGGATGAGACGGTAAACCGAGGCCCCGTGTTCAGGAACGGTCACAGCCTGGGCACGTTAAAGATCCCTCCTGCAGAGTTCGTTAAGAGTAGGCTCCTTGGGGCCGCTGCAGAGGCAAAATTTGTTAGGGAACCCAAAATTGTTATCTTTAGGCTGTGACATTCTAAATTGCAGACGTAACTAGGTATTTTTTTAGGTATTCGTAGATAAGTGTTTGTTTGGTACATGTGTTTTAAGATAGGAGTTTAATCATGTTTCCTTGCTGTTTAGAAGTTATTTTGCAAGATAGTAAGTTATAGTTGGACGAGATACCACATACCACGTGTAGTTTCGATTTTGCTGTTAGTATTGATAAGGCTGATAGGATCTGGACATGTGGGTAGACAATGGGTCTACGTGTTGTATATTTATATGTCGCCAGCGTTGGAGTCTGGTTGGATAATTAGAGGTTAACCTGATGTGTGGTTCATGGTTAATTTGGAGCCGTTGATGTTCGGTTTCGTTAGTGACGAGGCATGTGTGCCTTGCTTTAGAGTACGTGTCCAGTGCGTAACGCTGCTTTGCAGGTTGATAGAGTTTGTGTCTGAAATAGGACAACAGGTTAGTGATGTTTTCAGCTTATCATTGATGTAAATGCGAGGACGCATTTCTTTGAGGCGTGGGTAATGTGACGAAATTTATTTACTTAACCTTTGAAAGTGGTTTAGTGCAAGTATATTTCTGCGAGGCAAGATGAATTCGTAACTCTACTTTCGTTTTCTCATTGTTTTGATAGTTTAGTAATTAAGGAAACAGTTCGGACTATTGTCCGGGAAATAATTAGTACGTTGTCCGATCAGAGTTGATTGATTGAAAGCTGTCGGTACATACTTTGTCGTTATTAAAGCATCTGGGTAAATTAAAACGCATAAGTGATACGGAATTGTTTTATTTTGGTTTAGAGATTATTTTGGTTAGAGGCTACTAAAATTCGGTATATAAGGTGAAGTTTCTCAGTTCTCAGGGCAGTTCTGCATAAGGACGCCAAGTGGTTAGGTAGTTCTGCATAAGGACACCAAGTAGATAGTTTCCAATAGGGGCTCCTACATTGATGTTTGCTAAAAAGGTATTTAATATAAGGTTTACAGTGCAATTGGTAATTTCTGAATAAGGAGTAGGCCATTGGTACTGTTTAAATAAGGCAGTGACAAGTTGGCCTGACAAGTGGTCACTTTGTACCAGTGGGCATCTGGTTCTGAATAAGGACCAGAGGTACACTGGTATTATTCTGTATACCTTTTTCTGTGAACAGGAGGCATTGTACATCTCGTCCCTGTGGGCTAGCGCCACTCTGACTCTGAATAAGGGACAGAGGGACGTTGGTCCTATATCCAATTAATAGTTCAGTACAGGAGTCAAAGTACCAGAAGTCCATACCATTAGGCAATTACTAGCAATCTTAGAGTTGTAATAGGTCGATCAAACACATTGGAAACGTTGATAAGGTTAAGGGCTAAATCTAGGTTTTACGCTACCATTGGTTAAGGTCCAGAAGGCAGTCATATAGCACCCAGCAAATCCGAGGAAACAACCTCGGCACGTATCCACGAGGTAAAGCTGGTGTTGTGCCAGTTTTCCCTATCTGGCGTGTGGGGTACGACCCCCTGCACGTTACATAAGGGCCATCATTTTTAGGAATTCCACCAGTGGAGTATCGCCTTTAAAAGACAACGGAAAGATGCATGCAGACCCCAAAGACAAAGCCAACATCCTTAATAAGCAATATGAATCAGTATTTACTAAAGAAGACATGAGCTCCACCATTCCTAAACCAACAGGAAACCCTTTATCATCAAAGCCAGATATTGAAATCACAGAGAACGGTGTCCTAAAGTTACTTTTGAAAGTCAACCCAAGTAAAGCATGTGGCCCAGACCAAATTACCGCCAGGATTTTAAAGGACATAGCCATAGAAATAGCGCCATTCCTTACTAAGATTTTCCAGAGTGCCCTCAACATCGGCGATATACCAGACGACTGGAAAGATGCCAATGTGACAGCAATATTTAAAAAGGGAGATCGATTTAAAGCAAGCAACTATAGACCTGTATCACTTACCTGCCTATGCTGCAAGATACAAGAACATATTCTCACAAGCAACATCCTGAAACATCTAGATGAACACACAATACTCACCGACTGTCAACATGGCTTTCGGGCAAGAAGAAGCTGCGAAACTCAGCTACTCACTTTAACCCACGAGTTGGCAAAATCCCTAGACAAAGGTATTCAAGAAGACCTCATCATCTTAGACTTCTCAAAAGCCTTTGACAAGGTTCCACATAAGCGACTACTATCAAAGCTGGATTTTTATGGAATTCGGGGCACAACACTAGGCTGGATTAAAGCATTTCTATCGGACAGAACTCAATAAGTCATTGTCGATGGGGCAACATCTGATAAAGCACCAGTTGTCAGCGGGGTTCCGCAAGGAACTGTGCTCGGACCATTACTCTTCCTCATCTTCATTAATGATTTGCCAGAATGCGTAACATCTAGGACTAGACTCTTTGCTGACGATGCTATAGTATATAGAGAAATAAGAAGTGACAAAGACTGTGAGGATCTACAAGCTGACCTTATTGCCTTAGCCAAATGGGAAGAACTTTGGGGAATGTCATTTCACCCCGATAAGTGCAACGTCTTAAGGGTAACACGATCTAAGAAACCAAGGATACACAACTACCAACTAAAAGGTCACACCTTAGAAGCTGCAGAAACAACAAAGTACCTAGGAGTTGACCTAAGCCACAATTTATCTTGGAACCATCACATAGACAGAGCAGTAAAGAAAGGAAATAGCATGCTGGGCTTCCTAAAAAGAAACTTAAGGATCAATAGCCAGGAAACAAAGTCAGCAGCATTCTTCACACTTGTTAGACCAAACTTAGAGTACTGTGCCTCTATCTGGAATCCCTATAGCCAACAGTCAATACAAAAACTGGAAATGGTACAACGACGAGCTGCCAGATATGCCACAAACAGATACAGGAACACCAGCAGTGTAAATGACATGATAGAAAGCTTAGAGTGGGAGACACTAGAATCACGGAGAACAAAGATTCAACTAACCATGTTTTTTAAGATAGTACACCATCTTGTTGATATTCCATCATCAGACTACCTCATACCATCATACAGTAGGACAAGATCTAACCACTCCAAGAAGTACCAACAATACCACACCAAGTCAGACGCTTACAAATACAGCTTCTTCCCTCGAACGATCCGCACCTGGAACCAACTGCCAGCTTCTATTGCTGAGACCCCCGACTTGGTATCATTCAAGCGGGGGCTATCATCTGTCACTTTCTAGTCTGCTTTGGTCCATATTGTAAGTAAGTCCTAATGAAGATTAGAGCTATGCCGGTTGGGTGTATGCCCAGGGGCCGCTACGGTAGCCGGATTGGTCTAATCAGAAGGACCGAAAATGCAATATGGAATTTGTTTCTGTCCTTTAACTCTTTCTTTTTCTACAGCTACAGTTAAATACCTCCTTGTTATATTCTTCTTCAGTTCATAACTTTATTAGTGTAAATTTCGTTATTCTAACCGCCCACGCCTCTGCGTATAAGTAATTCCGAAACATAATGGTCTATCAAGACAGTGCTTCGTACCATGTAGATGTAGATGTAGATGTAAATATTAAGTTATATTTCATTGAGTGTGTTTTCATTTCAAGAAGTTTCTCATGTAATTCTTTATTTTGAGCTTCTAAATTTCTGTTAGAATAT
Source organism: Limnoperna fortunei (assembly GCA_944474755.1). Taxonomy (NCBI): domain Eukaryota; kingdom Metazoa; phylum Mollusca; class Bivalvia; order Mytilida; family Modiolidae; genus Limnoperna; species Limnoperna fortunei. Next base: position 32,213,572 of record OX104120.1, on the reverse strand, counting down.
TCTAGTTGCCTGATTCTGTCTTCAACATTATGATGGTGATCTTCTTGTTTGTTTATTATATTAGACTGTCTGTCTTGAACAGCTTTAATTCTTTCTATTTCTGTTTTTATTGCAGTCATACTACCCTCAAATTTATCAATTTTCTTTATGAGCTCATCAAGGATGTCTAACTTTGCTAGTTTAATGTTTATGAATTGCTCAAGGTGTATAATCCTTTCATTAGTGTCTTTGATCATAACTGTGTAAGGGTTTTGGCCTTGAGCAGTGTACATCATGGGAGGTGGAAGTGGTGGCATAGCTACATTTGAGATAGGTGGTACACATTGAAACATTGGTAAAGGTAAATGAGTAACTGGAGTCGGTTGGTATCTTACAGGACCAGAGGCATTAGGAGTACTCTGGCATGAAGGAGGGGGCATCTCTGTTCTTTCTTGTGGCAGTTGTTTTTCCTTCTCAATTTTACTGCCCTGGGAATTAACACTATGCGGTGAGATGTTGTTCTCTATATAAGAGCCATGGAGAGTCTCATGTGCTTGTGCAATGACTTGGCTTATATCATGTTCATTATTTTGATTGTTTTGACTGGTCGTCGCCATTTTCTCGGGTGGGGTATATCCGGAGTTACTGTTGTTATTTTTTCTCTTATTATTTGCCAGGTTACTGGATTGATTTTTATGTTTCCCCATCTGTTTTTACAGAGTGTTTAGTGCCAACTACTTACTGACACGTTTGTAGACATAGGAACATGGTATTTAGCTAAAAGAACACAAAATATCCTGTACCCCAAGTAGGGTCAACATGCCATTGTCATTGTTCCCGCCAATCACAATAATTGAAAATAAAAGCCAATATTATGTCTGCTTATTTAACCACGGGTTCCTATTTTTAGATTAAGCCGTACTAAAACATGTGACCAGCATAAATTGGAGGAGAGTGAAACAGATACTAAAGAAACAGGTTAGTTTGATCTGAAATCAAAATGAACGTTATTTGAATAAGCATTGAAAAGCTTAATAATAAATTATAAAAATCCATAACAAAGCAATAGACGAACTGGTTTGTTATGTTAATATCCCATAGTCTTAGCATTCACATATGTTACCTTATTTAATATTTTCGACTACATGTACTGCATTTGCGTTTACTTTCAGTGACTAGAATACAGTCTACAAGAACGTGCACAGATTGTCAGGAATGTGAAAAGGACAAATCACCAATACACAGGAACCTAGGTAAGTATTCCGATGAGTAGGAATGCAATGCAATGAGAACAATACCTTAATTTTTAGTTGAGTTATCTCCTTAGTTTATTTTTCTTGTTTGGGTAATAACTGGTAAATGGACTCACAAGCTGGTAATAAGTAGAAATGTTTGTTTCTATGTATTATTCACCGAAACATTATTTGCGCTGTCCTCGGAGATCGTGTTGATCCTCCTTCCGCTTCGTCTGTATTTAAATAGTGCAGAAGCGTAAGATATTCTTCTTGCACTAAAAGGTGTTTCTTCGTCAGATTAGAGTAAATTTATTATCTGTTCCGATTCTTGTTCATGTCTTCAGGCTATTAAAAAAAATTAAAATTAAAAAAATGTATAAATTGCTGACAACTTGGTTAAAGAGGTCGTGTTCTTCTGGATCCTCCAGTCCAATCAATTGAAACCTATCCGTGGTTAAGAAGGCTTAAAATGCCTTAAACAATGATATTGTAAACTGTAAAATTCCTTTAAATAATTTCTAACCTTTTTTTTTAAACACATTACTAATTTGTTTCAGAGGGATAGGATCTTGAAGTTCTTATAATAGTAAATATATAAGATCCAAAGTCTATACGGCATACACATAATTTTAAAAGTTGTAGAGGTCTTAGAGACCATCTGATTTAACTTGGTGTCATCTTAGCCCTGCCAAGACGACATTTAGTGATATTTTAAACAATGAGCCGAGTATGTGCCATGCAATATTCTATACACTATGAAGCGGGAACGTTTTGTATAATGATTTGTTACAACTGTCGCAGGCGACACAATTTTACATTTTTAAAAAGAAATTTATATAGTAAGATTTAATTTTATTGTAAATTGTGATAATATATACTATTTATTGTGTTATTTTCCTTTTTATTTGCCATATAAATGCTCGTATTATTGTACGAAATCGTATTAAGGGAAGGATGTTCAGTTTCATATATTCAGTTTCACTACTTGAATATTCCCTATTTTCGGAATACAGAGCTACTTCCCATATTCAAAAGTTGTCTTTCTTAACAGCAGGTATCTGGTATTTGAACAGATTGGAAAAAATCATGTTTTTATTTTTTCTAAATAACTTCTGTGGACTGAGTGTTCCAGTACAACTAAATTACACTGCAGAATTAGTTGTCACATCATAATACATTTTACCAGATGCTTTGCTATATGTGAATAATAAAAATGTTGCAGATAAACAACTATTTACACACAGCATGTACTATAAAATACCTGCTGTAAAGAACAGATAACTCTGCAAATGGGAGATAAATCTTGTTTACCGCAAGTAGGGAATAGCTGAAATACTGCTTGCTGGACGTAAAATAATAATCAATCAACATAGGTAGCTCAAACCCAATACATTGGGATATTTAAAAAAATACCGCGGGCAGAATATACTTTATTTCTCCTTTATTATCAAGAGTGCGATCTGGGAGTTATACTAACGATAACAGTTTGTTAAATGTCTTAAAAGTCAATAAAAATTTGCCTTTTACAGGAGATGGAACAAAGAAAATAGCCTTTACAGCAGTGAACAGCCACGACATTGGTCAACTGGGAGATCACCAAACAATAATTTTTGACAAAGTTGTGACAAATATTGGAGGGAGATATAATCATTTGACCGGAGTGTTCTATGCCGATGTCCCCGGTGTTTATGTCTTCTTAGAACTTCGATATAAGAACAATACCACACCAAACACTGGACACCGGCCTTGTTATTGATGGAGTGATGCAAGTCGAGACATTTTCTCTCGCACCAAATATTCAATTCTATCATAGGGCAATATGGCAGTTGTCCATCTCACCCAAGGAAATTCAGTTTGGTTACAAACTCTTGGTGTAAAGGATCACACAGCACTAGCTGTAGATGACGGTTCCACATTTTCTGGCTTTCTGCTTTATCCTGATTAGTTAGTATTTACTGTAGTCACTTCTAATATTTGATAAACAAAAGAGTAGGGGTGCAACGTGCTTGATGCTATATGAAAACAACTATAGATGAAATAAATTTATTCAATATCGTAAAAGTTAAAAGTTAAAAACGGATATCATAAATTATTTAGAGCATGAAACTATCTAATTGCATTGTAAGTTAAAACTCGATTTTAAAATTTAATGAAGATCAATAAATATCCAATATATTTATGTTTATATGTTATACGTATACAATATAAATACAGCACGCCGAACTGTTTAGTTGGCATCGGTCTCTGTATGCTTCTACTGATTTGAGCTCGTTCTATGCCAATCGATTGTCTCTCGCTTCTCTGTGGATTTTCCAATGGAATTTTGAAAAAATATCAAAAGTAAAACCCATGAAATAGAAAGATAATACGGTAATCTGCAGTACAGACAAATGCAATGAACAGATAACGCTGAAAGAGAAAACGAGAATTCAGACGTGAGAAAAAAACAGGAGCTCCAGACGGCGAAGCATTCGTTTTTACTACTAAAATAACATAATTGATCGTTATGGTAAATCAATCTCTCAAATACGATCGCGGAGATTTTCGCGGTGTCATAGGTGGTCTTTTACATTCCTGGATTTGACTTTTTCCTATATATGACGGGGTCAGATCATTATTCCGACAACCCATTTTTCCGACAGCCCATTGCTCCGACAACCCATTACTCCGACAATGACAAAAACGTACAACTATTTGCATTAATTAAATAGGCGGTGGTAGTACTTGGGTCCGCCGTCGCTCGATATTTATCACTATAATTCTCGGGTTTGCACAGTATGTAGCCCGGTCAAAAATGCACTTTATATTCATTCTAAAAGCTGGGACGGATCCAGAAATTTTTGAAAAGGCGTGGGGGGGGGGGGGTTCTGATCAATTTTGCCGAACATCTATACCAAAGTAACAATAATTTTCAGAGGAACGTGGGGGGGGGGGGCACGCCCTGGATCCACGCCTGAAAAGAGCTATATATAGACCTTTTATTCCTTAAAATCAATCTTTTTTTCTTGAGGTATATTATGAAATGTTTTTAATTTTTGTGTTTGTTTTGTTTGTTTGTTTTGTTGTTGTCTTTTTTTTTGTTCTTTTTATTTCGGAGAACCGGGGGTGGGTGGGTCGGTAGGTGGGTGGTTACAGTATGACATTGAATATGGTCCAAAAGGCTTGCTTCCGGTATTTGGGGTTGGAGTCAATATGCAACCTTGTAGAACATGTCTAATTAGAGTTAGAGGCAGGCACTGCTTACTTGTCCGATGCACCTATGGTTTTTAATTGGTTCGGGTTACTCATTTTCTGTTTTTTCGTTTTATTTTTATTTTGCGGTGTATGTTTGTCTATACCTGGATTTGCAATTGTCCCTTGACTTTCGGCTCTTGTTGTTCGGTCGGTTTCCATTGCGATTTTGTAACTGATTAATTTTTTTTCAGACCGGAGGGGGGAGCAGCCATATGGATAAGGTAGTTAGTAATCTTAAGTGCCTGTCAACACTCAGGTTGTGGGTTCGAGACTTACTGCTGGCAAGGTGTGTTCGACTTCAACCTTAATTGACAAGGATTACCAGAGGGTTGGTGGTCTTCGCCCGGTACTCTGGCTTCCTCCCCAGATAAAAACTGGACGCCATTGCATGATAAAGCTGAATAATTGCTTGAAGTGGCGTTTACCCCAATTCAAACAAACAAGGAAACACATTTTTGTTATAAATTCAATGCGGCTTTTCACAAAAGATGTCGAATATCTTGAGAACTAAGCATTTCTTTCAGAGAGTACCAGTTTTGTTAGTTAAAAACATACTAATGGATAAAAGCCGCAAGGTTAGGCTAAATATTTTTTACATTGAACGAACCATTATTTAATTTGTAGATACTAAGATTATGTCTTCACTTCTGTGTATATTGACTTGTACAATAAAATTTGTTGTTTCTTTTTTTTAGACCCGTTAAATAATCATTACCGTCTGTATTTTTTCTCTAAACAAAGAGTAATTTTTGTTGATTTTTATGAAAAATGTATTAAAATCTTTGTATCAATAAATGCCAAACCAAAATATTATTCGGGTTGTCCAGAGCAGCAATAAAGTAATTGAGAGAAGAATACAAGAATACAAGTTTATTGACCAATTATGGACCATCAAGGGGCAGTGACAATACAAACAATAATGATTCAGAAGCATTGTACGAGTTATAAATAAAGAAATTATAACAATTGATAATACAATTTATATATCAAGTATATAAGTACTAATAAGATCTATGTTAACTTAGACTCCAAGAGGAATTTACAAAGAGAGTTTAAAATGGTTATATTTTCACAGTTAAAAGTAATTTGTGGAATGGAGATAACTGGTAAAAATTCCTATTTGATTCTTTTATGATTTCAAACAGGGTTTTTCTAGTACAGTTGTTAAAAAATGGGATTCATCATCAACTTCTGAGTTATTACAGTGATCACAAATTCGTTCGTCAGTAGGTGTTATGGGTTTAGTATATCTACCATATTCTATTTTTAATTTATGACAGCTAATTTTAAATTTAGTAATACACCTTCTGAGTTTTAGTTCAGTTACTAGATCAAGATATTTTTCATATTCAAAATTTGTTTTAATCTTAATATAAGCTCTCAATTTACCATCTTCATTTATTAATTTATATCTGTGGTTGTACCAGGTGTCAATGTAAATATTCTTTAAATCTGTCTTGATGGTATGTTTGAATAACGATTTTGAATTTTTTTCCTCTTGGAAAAAGTAAAATTGTAAACACAATTTAGCAAACAAATTATCAGGGAGATTGGAATTGACCAATTAAAGCAAGAAAGTACTATCTGTGTCTTGTTGTTAGTGACTTCTTATTAGTAAGGTTACTTTCAATAATCATACTTGTCCATGTCAAACTACAATTAATTTAATTATTACTCGTGTTTACAAATTTTCTTACGTTGTTGTCTTTTTGAGTTTATATGGCAACCCTTTTACCAAATCCTTAACACGAATATTTGCATTAAAATGTCGGGAAAATTTCCAACACACAATCCAATGGCATCTATTCTAATGATTTCCAGTCCAGTGGCATCTACTCTAATGATTTCCAACACACCATCCAGTGGCATCTATTCTAATGATTTCCAACCCAGTGGCATCTATTCTAATGATTTCCAACCCAGTGGCATCTATTCTAATGATTTCCAACACACCATCCAGTGGCATCTATTCTAATGATTTCCAACACACCATCCAGTGGCACCTATTCTAATGATTTCCAATCCAGTGGCATCTATTCTAATGATTTCCAACACACCATCCAGTGGCATCTATTCTATTCTAAAGATTTTCAACACACCATCCAGTGGTATCTATTCTAAAGATTTCCAACACACCATCCAGTGGCATCTATTCTAATGATTTCCAACACACCATCCAGTGGCATCTATTCTATTCTAAAGATTTTCAACACACCATCCAGTGGTATCTATTCTAAAGATTTCCAACACACCATCCAGTGGCATCTATTCTAATGATTTCCAACACACCATCCAGTGGCATCTATTCTAATGATTTCCAACACACCATCCAGTGGCATCTATTCTAATGATTTCCAACACACCATCCAGTGGCATCTATTCTAATGATTTCCAACACATCATCCAGTGGCATCTACTGTAAGCATTCTTAAATTCGTAAGCTCAGCGAAAATTGATGATTATTTGAACTCGAACCGTGAATGTTTAGTACCCTTCAAAATAGAGTATATCCAAAAATGTAATTTGTTTTAAAATTTAGATGGCATTAATCGTTCTGTTGATGGTCGCATATTGAGTTAACATGTCAGTGTATATTTGCAATCGTGAAATATAGCTTAAAGTCGCCAATTGTTAAGATATATAATTTAGCTCATCTGAAACAAAAGTTAATTCTAATGCAATTCTTGATGTAACGTCAATTCTGTTTGGATAACGTGAATAATATCCGTTTACTGGCTCCGCTTACGCGTCGCCAATAAACTCAATTTCCGACCATCAAATCACCAATTGATGCCGGCAAATCTTCAAATGCAATACAGTTATCTCCTAAGTAATAATAACACTAACTAAGAGTCTGCGGTTGCAGCATTTTCGAAAGCCATCAATAGTGGATTTAATCTAACAAATTATTGATATAGAATCGAATAGTAGGTAACGTCTCGAAATTGTTGGGCTAAATATTACCAGCGTTCACAATTGTAACTGTAAAAACAACATTGACGTCATCGGACTATTTCATTTTTAAAGAGCGTAAGAATGGTACATATGACTAATGCAAGTTATATCCTATACGATGTGTTGCTCTGTTTGAATTGACCAATCAGATTTAAGTTAGAGTCACGAGAGGCAACTTTCATGAACTAGCTATATAAACAAACCAGGCTTCTCGATGCCTCATCATTGGATAGCGTTTTGCATAGTAATCAAATCGTAGATTCTATTGGATATCACCATCCAGATAGAACCTATGATCATGTGCTGAAACACATCTCAAGAGGAATAATATTTGCCTTGCATAGTAAAAGAAGTGACATTCAGAAGTCAAACTCGACGGCTAGCCAAAAGCAGAAAACTTTATCTGTCACCATTTAAAAATTTTGTTGGTTAAATTTATATCATTACTCTCAAATTTTTTGTTAATGGTTCACGGTCATGGGAATATAGTATTTAAGTATATATTTTTAAAATTTCCATCGCTTTGTATTTTGCACTGATTTTGCAGAATGTATAGAATATTTTAAACCGGATGTTATTCTCGGTACCGAGTCTTGGCTGTCTAGTAAGCATACAAAAGCAGAGATCTTCCCTGAAGGCTACCACATGTTTTTCGCAAGGATAGAAATAAAAACTGTGGCGGCATTTTTATCGCAATACACGATAGCTTTGAGACTTGGGAAGTAGAAAACAGTGACAGTAAATGCGAAATTGTGTGGGCCGAAATGAAAACAAAAACTAAAAACATTGTTTTCTGTTGCTACTTCCGCCCCCCCTCCCCCCTAGTGCTGACATAAATTCCCTTGAAGAATTTGACACCTGAATTAAAAATGTTCAAAATAGTAGTAAAGAAAAGATTATGATTATTTGTGGTGACTTTAACTTACCACATATCAACGGGTCAAATTTAACGGTTGACACTTGTTCTACCCAAACCAACCAACACCATCGCTTGTTAGAAATAGCAGATGATGCCGGTTTACAACAAATGCAATTAAATGAAACCCGACTAAAAATAATCTTGACTTGTATTTTACAAACTATCCTAGTCTAGTAAAATCGTGTGATACAGCTCCAGGTTTATCAGATCATGAAATAGTCGTGACCGATTCTGACAAAACCAATATATAACAAACCAAAACGGCGTAAAATTTATAAAAATAAGGCAGATTGGACGATCATAAACACTGAAATTTAAAATTGTGAACATGAAAGAATCCGTTAACAACAAATGGAATGAACTTAAATCGGGTATTTTAAATACTATGAGTGACAAAATACCGTCTAAACTATCATCAAAAAAGCAAAGTATGCCTTGGATCTCAACAAGACTAAAGAAAAGCATAAAACGTAAACATATACTATATCAAAAAGCTAAACATTCTAATAATCAGGATGACTGGGCACATTACAAACTTCATAAAAGCAAATTACAAAAAGATATTCGAAACGCTCATTGGAAATACGTAAATGAGTTTTTAAATAATAACTTAATGGAAGGTAATAACAAATCTTTTTGGAAATATGTCAAAGCTAAACGTAATGACAACATTGGGGTAGCTACTATTAAGAGTTATGGTGTTTTATGTCATGATAGTGTAGATAAAGCGGAATTACTAAACAAGCAATTTAAATCGGTATTCACAGTGGAAAACCCTGATGATAAACTACCTGAAATCACAGGACAAAATTATCCAACAATGTTGGACCCCAAAATAACAGTAGAAGGTGTCCATAAACTTTTATTAAACATTAATACTAAAAAAGCAAGTGGCCCAGACGAAATTCCAAATCATATCCTCAAGTCACGTGCAAAAGAAATAGCACCAGCAATAGCATCAATTTTCCTTGAAAAAGTCTTGGCAAAACGAGACGCAACTAATAAACACGATGCATGATATAACGAAATCATATGATAATAAAGAACAAATTGATCTTGTGATTCTGGATTTCAGCAAGGCGTTTGACACTGTTCCACACCGTAAACTGCTCCATAAACTTTTACATTACGGAATACGAGGAAACATAAATCTCTGGATAAGAAATTTTCTCATGCGCCGACATCAGCGTGTTGTCATCGACGGTATATCCTCATCTCCTTGTACAGTCGACTCTGCATCTCGCAGGGAACTGTGTTGGGTCCTCTTTTATTTTTATATCACATAAACGACCTCCCTAACAGTGTTAAGTCCCAAGTCCGATTATTTGCGGATGATTCTTTATTATACAGAACTATAAAATCTTGGAATGATCACTTAAACCTACAACGCGACTTAGGTTCACTACAAAAATGGGCAAATACTTGGGGATGAAGTTTAATGCAACAAAATGCTACGTTACGACAATCCATCGTACAAAAACATTCGTCAATATTTAAATACTCTTTAAACCATCATATTTTAGAACAGGTCGATGAAAATCCCTATTTAGGTGTAATAATTAATGTAAATCTCAAATGGAGCACATATATATCCAAAATCTGTAATCGAGCAAATAGCATCCTAGGCTTTATTCGTAGAAATCTTAAACACAGTAGTGTATCGTTTAAAGAAACAGCCTATACGTCTTTAGTTCGTTCGATACTAGAATACTCATGCACAGTATGGGACCTGTACCTTCAAAAAGATATCATTCTACTAGAAAGTGTGCAGCGTCGGGCCGCCTGACTTGTCCAAAATGATTATAACTATAAAAGTAGTGTCTCCGAAATGATGAACAGCCTAGGTTGGAAGCCACTAGCTGAACGCCGTAGAGAATTACGTCTCATTCTACTTTTTAAAATCTTGAACGACCTGGTAGTGTTTCCCACTGACCCACTTGACTTGTATCTAAACCCACGTAAACAAGGAAATCAAACTCAAAAGCATTGAATTATATACATTGTAACACTGATATTTTCAAAAATTCTTTTGTACCGAGAACAATTAAAGACTGGAACTCTTTGGAAGATCAGTGTGTTACAGCAAAATCTTTACATCAATTTAAAACAGAATTATTAACTTTGAATCCAATATCTGCTCAGCGCGACTAACATCAGCGCACTCCCGCCCCCCCCCCCCCAAACCCTCAAAGATTAATGCTCAATAGTGAGCCAATTTTGAGACAAATATACAGATACAGATACAGATTTTTATATATTGTCACTTTTTTCTTAAAAATTAGCAAAGCAACTCGAGAGCAGCTTATCTTAATGGTAATCTAATGAGTAAATGAGCATTTGGTTGTCCCAGATCATGTGTTGAATTAAGTCGAATCGGAATGCTTGTGAAATAAAAAAAAAGCTTTTTGGTTTGTGAAATGGCTAAAAACACCTTGAATAATGCCCGAAAAGCTTCTATTAAACAATAACTGACTTTATGTAGATTGCTTTTGCAATTTTTTACAACAAGACAGAAAATTTAAAATGTTTATTTTTTTATTTTTTGGGGGTTGAGAAATCGCGATACTATCCTATATCTAAGTCAGTAACTGTTTATTTACACGAGTAAAATTATCTATAGTAAATCTATTAGCAGTTGACGCGTCCATTATTGTTGACAAGATTTTTGTGCTACAAAACGCGTACATAAATCAAACTATGAATCGGATCAGAAAACAGGTAAATATTGGATTCAGCTTGACCGCCTGTGCTAAGAAGTTATTAACACAAAACACCATGTCTCCATCAGGGAATGCAGGTATGTAGTGGCTAACGAAAAAGCTGTGTTGTTGATGTTGATATAGAGTGATTTTAACATAGATAATTGTAGCCGAGGATATATTATTTAAATGTAATATTGTGCCTCGTTTATATTGAGGAATACTCGCAACGGGCGCTATATGAAGAAAGGTGGTGGGTATAATCGGATTAATCTGCTGTTCTTTTATTGTTCTTTTATCTTGGACCCTGCAGGCAGTGAAAGGAATAAGGTGCAGTCACACTACACCGCATAGCGTTAACGGACGCCAAACGCAAAGAAAAATGCGGCTGAAAGTTATCCGGTGATGAAAAGCATTTCCCGCTGCTGCTCTCATGATCGCTGTACGGGGCGCATAAAACGTGCAAAACGCACAATGACCGAACGATCAACGCACATATACCGGATGAACGACGTACAGTTAACGGACTTCAACGTACTAGTAACGGATTTGTACCGCACAAAACGTACACGCAGCGTACACTTACGTTACATCCGCTGCATGTCCGTTAGTAGTCCGGCCGTAAATCAGGTCCACCGGGAAAGAACGGACTCGAACCGGACAAGTACAGAATAAGGAACGTACGAGTAACGAACAAAACGCATACCAGCGCATGGTTACCGTACATCTGACGGACAACTTTATCCGGTGCTGTACGTTCCAAATTTTGAACATGTTCAAAACTTTCCACCGAACGCAACGAACACCGACGGACATCGCCGGACAAGAAGCGCAAACGCCGCATGATAAACGGAAAAGAAACGCATGCGAACGGACATGGACGGATTGAAAATTTTGTTATGCGTTGGACGTCCGTTAACGCTATACGGTGTAGTGTGACTGAAGCTTTACTGTCCGAAAATCCTCTGCCGTCCAACGCTTTTTGACACTTTGATGCCACCGTTGTCAAGGGACACAATCTTTTGCCAGTGTTGAGTGTACAGGCCACATGATAAATGATAAATGTAGCAAGTGCCAAGTGAAGAAGTACCATCTGTACAGTTGTATTAACATTTAAAATCCGCAGGTCTGCCAGGCTATCTCCTTCATAAATAGGGGCCCCGTCATAATGTTTCCAATGGGGCCAACACTCCCTAGATCCCATCAAAGTCTAAAAAAGCGTTGGATCCTCGGACTACATCAACTGTCAACTGAGCTAATTCACACATTTATATAAAGATTCATATACTAACAGATATATAGTTCTATAACATAAAACCTCCCATTTCACGTTTACATTTATCATTTTCATCTGACTTTTACATTTTGTTTTATTCACTAAAAACATAAAATATCAATATCCGATAAAACATGTTGAAAATAAACATGAAATGAGAGGTTTTATTAATGGAACTAACAGATTTAATGAAAAGGGTTATTCCTACAAGGTTCACAAAAGCAAATTTTCTTAAGCTTTTTAAATAAGATGTTCTGCTTATAGAGTTTTTTGTTGGACAAGACATGTGTCTGTCCTGGTAGATTTGTTGGACAAGACATGTGTCTGTCCTGGTAGATTTTGTATCCTTGGTACCTACTGGTATATAATGAAAAATGATGTGTTATTGATTCTTTGACAAAAGTTGATGCTACAGAAGCAAGGTGATTACATAACTAAATATATAAACTATTTTTTTGTTTGTCATTGTTATATTGTGAAATAGACAATACTTCATACAGCTAATGTGCCATGTATGGTCAGCCCTTATATACCTTAATGAAATCAGGAATATATAAATCAATACAAGTTAAACTAGTCCCAGATGAAACTAAAAAGAAGCATTAATTTTAACTTTAAATATTTTGTAAATCCATTTTTGTACTGTATGATATGTGTTTATACATTGATGGTGTTGTGTGTGCATGTCGTTTGTCTTGTTTGTTGTACTGACCAGGGGCAGATCCAGGGGGGGGGGGCGTAAGGGAGCGTACGCCCCCCCCCCCTTTAAAAAAAGAGAACAGGGAGGGTAACAACCAGCGCCAAAGGCAAAAATGTAATCCCCGCTTGTCCTCGCCATAAATTAATGCATTAACGGTACTACCCCTGCCGTAAATGCGCCTCTGCGAGGCGCGGGAAGACCAATTCATGCACCTCCTTTCCCGATTTCCCCTTTTTACGCCCTCCCCTTTCGAAAATCTTGTATCCGCCCCTGCTGACACATGCGGAAATACATGCCATGGGAATTATATTCAATAACTCAAAAATTCCATTTGTTTTTCTTTATGTTTGTTTTTTTAACAATTTGTATCATTTAATAATGACAATAACAACAAATAAACAAATTTAACAATGTCAAAGAAACAAAATTCATTACCCAACTAACACATCATTACAGGCATTCTAGCTTGACTTTCTCTTTCTCTCTCACTCTTTGTCTCTCTGTCTATCTTTCTCTCATTCTGTAAACAGTTTAAAACAGTTTGTCTTTATATCGGTCAACTAATGTTTGACTGAATAAACAGCTGACAATCATTCTATTGAGATTTAATGCAGGGAAGTGTTTTAAAAGTACCGGTAGTAATAATATAGAAATATATGTATTTTCCATGGTACATATAACAATTAAAACAGATATCCCCCTTCACAATATTTAATTTTCATGATAATTGATTTTAAAATGACAATTTTTTTTTGGTTAATAAGAGGATAACATTCCTAACAATGGCTCAGATGGTGACATCATCTTGACCTAATGGTTTACTGAATGGTTTAAGATAAATGTCAACATAAGCGTTATAATTACACACAGATCATTTGTTGTCAGCTAGCAAAATTCTTATTTGTTTTAATCAAATATACATTTACCAAATATTAGTGGTATTCTTTGTTTACTTCTGGTATAACAATGATTTAATGTTACCTGCTGCTTGCCCTCAATATCTAGTTCCATTTTATGCACAACATTTGGCAGTCTCTGCCATCAGTTTAAATAAATGGCACACAGCCCAGTAAAATGATTTGTTAGCCCACAAAAAACCATTGTGAAACCGAAGTTTACCACTAGTTGTGGCTCGATTTAAAGCCCACAAAAAACCATTTTCAACCGAGGCATACCACTAGTTGTGGCTCGAGTGCTTAAAAATGAAAGGATACATGTATGTTACAGTGACAAGGGCAATTATAAACATTCTGTTGTAATAAAGTTTGCACGCTTATATACATCCACATTTTAAAACCCTGTCTGAAATAACTATTTTTTTTCTCATTCATTCATTCATTCATTCATTCATTCATTCATTCATTCATTCAAGTTTAAACAGGAAAAGTTCTACTGATTCTTTAATTTACAATGCTGGATCCAATTGTAAACTTCACTAATTCTGTCTTTAAACTTTTCTTTAAATATTAAATAAATAAAATCTTTGGAAAAATATTCTATGAGGGGTTCATGGCGAGCTGCAAAACCCTCTAAGACTAAGTGTGGATTTTTAGATAAATGAAGTCTAGTTATGGAGTCCACCATGGATTTTTGAAAGACACATATTGTTTGTAACATATCCTTATGATATTGTATAAAGCTATTTCCCACTGTGTTATACAATAGATCGTAAGCATCAAATAATCCACTCTCATTGTCAATGAACCAGAGCTTGTTGGTGTTTGTGGATTTCAGTAAATTACGAACTTTCTCAGACAATACACCTTCTCTGTGCTCCTGTACTGCTCCATCTTGCATACTGGCAAATCTACAGTAAAAAACATAAATACAACTTTGGTTTCAAGAGATCTTTTACCTATAATATTTATAGATTTTGTTATTTTTGTGTTTAAACATTTGTATCTTTATGTAATTTTGGATTGTCTCCCATTTTACTGTAATGTAAAACATCAAAAGAATGTGCAACTGCATCTTCGCCAGCCAAGTGTTACCACATCATCGTAACACTTGACTAGCGAAGATGGTTCAACTGAAACATTATTTCTCATTTACCATACAATGTGTAGTATACATAGAACTAAGTATTAAACAACATACTCGTTTACTTTCGCCACACACGTTCTACTTGGTATTAGTTTTGTGATGACACCTTTAAGCAATATGACGGTTTACTTGGTGAAATTACTCAGAAATTAGAACTCGAAACACTTTTCAGATGTCAGACCTTCTAGAGTGGTAGAGTGGGAAAATGTATGAATCCAAATGGGTGCTGTTGTAGTCCAATGTTACATGTACATCTTAACAGCTTGCTGCTAGTCGGAAATATTTTTTTTATGGTAGTCATCCCTTGACTGTTGGCTCTTTTGCGATCAGTTTCCTTTGAGTTTTTTTTCTAATCTAGTTAAAAAACAAGGTATCTAATAGGCTGAGCTACGTTCTTTATACAATTACCTGACCAATCGTGTCACAATTGTGATGTTTCTATCAGCTTGCTTTTTTCTTGAGTGATACTTTTTAAAAGCATCGGGCTACTTGTTTAACACATCGGGATACTTATTAAAAGCGTCACAAAACTGATGAAAAGCATCATGATACTTTCGATTTGTACACCAATGAAAAAAACAAAAATGCATGATGAAAAAGCATTACGCTACTTGTAAAAAACATCATGATATTTGTTAAAAGCATCGCAATGATTGTCAAAAGCATCACGTTACTTGTAAAAAATCATTGTGACACTTTTTCATGTAAGCCAATTCTTTTTATTTCATGCATGATGTTTTTTTATTGTCTTACTGTTCAAAAGTATCACGATGCTTTTAACAAGTAACGTGATGCTTATAACAAGTATTGCCATAAAAAAAGCAAGCCGATAGAAAACATCGAAATTGTGACACGATCGGTAAGGTAGTTGAAAAAAACTTACTTTTAACAAATAGCATGATTCATTTTAAAGGCATTTCCATGCTTGTAAGTATTGTGTTGCATTAAACAAGTACTCGCTGTTCTTTTAACAAGTATTGTGATAGAAAAAAGCAAGCCGATAAAAATATAGCTTTTGTAACATGAATGGCTGCTATATGTAGTGTCTAACAAAGTTATAACATGTTCTCACCTGTCATAGTGTCTAACAAAGTTATAACATGTTCTCACCTGTCATAGTGTCTAACAAAGTTATGCCGGTAACATGTTCTCACCTGTCATAGTGTCTAACAAAGTTATGCCAGTAACATGTTCTCACCTGTCATAGTGTCTAACAAAGTTATGCCAGTAACATGTTCTCACCTGTCATAGTGTCTAACAAAGTTATGCCAGCAACATGTTCTCACCTGTCATAGTGTCTAACAAAGTTATGCCAGTAACATGTTCTCACCTGTCATAGTGTCTAACAAAGTTATGCCAGTAACATGTTCTCACCTGTCATAGTGTCTAACAAAGTTATGCCAGTAACATGTTCTCACCTGTCATAGTGTCTAACAAAGTTATGCCAGCAACATGTTCTCACCTGTCATAGTGTCTAACAAAGTTATGCCAGTTCTCACCTGTCATAGTGGCCAGTGATGTAGTCAAACAGGATCATGGCACTCCACTGGACAAGGTCGGCTATCTCGTTGAAGTTCAGGGTAGAATTATGTAAAAATTTACCATCTATCACAGATTTGCTTTGATAAGTTTTGAGCAGAATCTTTGGTATTGAAACTAAGGATCTGAAAAAGGAAAAATAATTGTGAATTTTGGTAAGGACCTAAGTTCATATAAGGACCAACAGTGGATTCTGTATGTTAACAACTGTATGGTTGTCAACCTCTGACATTAATCACCAGTCTATAATTCTTATTGAAGTATTTTAAATAAATAGTTCCTTTTAATTTAATGTTCATTAAGGTCTCAATAAAAAATAATTATAGATTTATACAAGCAATAAACGGCTAGCAATTACTATGGATTCCAGTCTAGTTCTAAGGAAACAGAAGTAGTACAGGTATTCACTGGTTACCACAACAAGGTAAATCTGTGCTCTACATGGTACTATAGGATAAAGCAATATGCAAAATATCAGGCTTATGCATCCTATAGTTGCTTAGAAAACTGACAGACATTTTTGTTTCAGACAGACAATTGAACAAACAAATGGACAAGGGTAAAACAGTATACCCCCTCTTCTTCGAAGCACAGGTATAATTAGTAGGTGTGATACAGGTAAAAAAAAGAAAATGTAAAGGTAATTATTATACGAATTTTGATTTATTTTGCAGACAATTTTACCTGGTAGTCTCCATGTGAGGAGTCCACTGTATTAATGCCACGACTTTACCATCCTGCCACTCTACAGATGATATATCTACATTGTTCCAATGACGGGAAGTCTGATTAGTAATGGCAAGAAAGACGGCTGGCACACTGTCCATTCCAAGAAGACGGGATAGATAATACGACATTACCTCCCCTGTGAAATAAAACGAAGAAATAAGAAAATAGGTACTGAAAGAACAAATCTTTACATAATAAATTATGGTAGCATTTAAAATTATAAATTTATCATTTACCTTAATGAAGAAAATTCAAATAAGATCAGCGTTCCAAAAAAATTTTGGAATCAAATTGATCTATTGATCACAGTGTCTGTCAACAAAAAGGACGCCTTGATATAGCTGAAAAATTGCTGAAGAGTTATCTTTCTTTCATCAGATTGTTTTTATCTATGATCTTATTTACCTAACACTAGCTTATTATGAGGGTCTCTGTATCGAGCACAAAATGATGATCCGGTATCCAGTACAATATAAGCATTTTTTGGACGCCCACACTTGCTCCACGATGGAGGCCTTACTGATTTTACGCTGGCTTTCTGTGACATCTCCACGAAACGGAATGTTTCTTCATCAGTCATTCCTGTTAATAACAAAAGTAATTCACATAGATAACTACCAGTCAGAAATCGGCTGTAGTACACTTTTTCATGTTTTTCATTGGTATAAAATGTATTTCAGGGTTTCAGTAAAACAATATCCATACACTATCTGAAAATATAATGTTTATTTAAATAATATGAATGTAGGCGCAGCCTAAATGCAAGCATCGCACATTGTTCATGTCGTTACTTCAGAGCCCCCTAACAGTGCCTCTTCATTCCATTAATGATGTGACGTCTTATCTAATGTGTTGGTGACATCACAAAATTCAATTTCAAATACAGCATTTGAAAAAAAATTGTTTGGCATTTTTGTAGTAATTTAAAAAATAAACACTTTAATTTTATCGATGTCAAAATTATTTTTGTCTACTTTTATATTACATATTTTTTTGTTCGTCTACAATATTTTCTTCGGATAGCTCAGCTACCATCTGAAATGGATTTGTTCATATGGATCACGTGACTTTTTTTTCGCACACGCATGTAACCGTATAGCTCGCATCTGCGATGCTCGCTATAACATCTCAGATAAAAAAAATACTTGGCACATCCTCACATTTCTACGTTTTTTAGTCTAAGAATCCTCTGCTGACCAACGATTTTATTCAGAGTCTAAAAAAGTGTTATATGGCAAAGGATTCTTAGACTACCTGTTCCTAAGTCTTGTTCACAAGTACCAATATTGTATATTTGTTTGAACCTTATTACCAACTGAATAAATTTTGAGTTAACCATTTATTTAAGTTTTTTGGTAGAGTACATGTACATATGGGTTATAACATGTCACATCATTATATTTAGCTTGACTCACATTCTACATGTACATTAAACACCTTTATGTGAAGGGCATTGGGTCGTGACTGGTCACAAAAAGTAGCTACATTATTGTAGCTACACAAAAAGAGTCTTAAATCATTGTTATACATAGCACTTTAAAATAGACTTTTTATTTTGATCAGGTACTGGTACATCCAGCAGTATGATTGAGGAGATAAACCAAATACCAAACCAAAAAGTTCTTCAAGAAAAAAAAACAGAAATCACAAAAATGATGGTATAAACCACTGTCTTGGAATTTTTAGGTAAATATTTTTGTTGTGCAGTAAGAGATCCCATCCCGCCTTTTATTAATGTACCCTAACAATACAGACATTACATCTGCCGAGAACAAAACCTACAGAAGCAGCACTAATTACCAAAAACCTTCATAAAACAGCAACGTGAACAAAACAGAACCAACAGAAGTGGCACTAATTACCAAAAAAAACTACGTAAATAAGTCACCTGCACAAACAGAACCAACAGAAATGTTATTTATTACCAAAAAAACTACGTAAAAAAGTCACGTGAACAAAACAGAACCAACAAAGTGACACAAAAACAAAACCATATAAAGTCAACACAGTCACACAAAAACATCAGTTTTTAACGGACAGACAAATATTCTATTACATAAACATGATGAAACTAAAAATAACCCTATAAAAGTGGCATTAAACCACAAAGGCCAAATTTTAATTGATGAGATGTTGCATACACTTGGCAGTATTACAAAACAATAAAACACAACAAATTTTTAATTTTTATAAAACTGGTTTACCCTTTCAGCCTGCTAAAAGATAATTAGAGGAATTAACTGTAATTTGTTAAACAGCCAACAGGTTTTCTGGGTCTTGTATTAAAGTGTTATAATGATGTACTTAACATGTAAATTAAAAGTAAACACCTGGGAATGATAAAGTAATTCACCAGTATTGAAAATCTTGTAACATTACATCAAAATAATTATCTTCACAAGTTTCTGTGGTAGGGGTTCTAGGAAGGGGCAGAAATCTATGTTGCTGTGAGGTTATATAAAGTGGGCACAATTTACATGTACGGGTAGGTTTCAGTGGGGTTCTAGAAAGTGAAGGAAAGCTATGTTGCTGTGAAGTTACATAAAGGGGCAGAAATTTATGTAAAAAAGTGGCAGATTTCATTGGGTTTTTATAGCACTGCCATGAGTTCATGAAAGTGTTTAACACCACTTTCAGCAACTATAACTCATAGCGTCTAGTATTTATTGGGGGAGGATGCTGTAAAACACAGAGAAAACTGCCAACCTTTGGTAGGAAAACTGTCACTCCTTGTCAATTAAGATTGGAGCTGAGCACACACTGAGACTCCAACCAGCAACCAATTTCTTGACCAATAGTAGATGACTAACTACCTTAACCACTCGGCCACCAAGGCTTCCAGAAATTTACTAGTATGTCCTAGATGGGTTCTAGAAAGTGGGACAAATCCTTGTTATGATTGGGTTTGATTATATGTACTCCCGACTATTCTCTGCCGTCCAACACTGAAACCCCAGTCACTCATAAACCACATGTCCCAGGGACAATATAAACTATGTTATAGTACAACTTATAAAAGATGCCACATGAAAAGAATCGGGCAATCAAAGGATTTACCTTAAATGTTATTTAAAATTAATTTATTGAAGCTAAGTTTGAAGTAGATGGGTATTCATTAAAAAAAGTTTCAAATATGTTATTTAAATTCAAAATTGAAATTGAATAAATATTTCTCCCACCCATTTTACAAAATGTTGATGTTGTGGTAGGGTGTAACAAAATGTATCATTGTTCAAGATCAGGTGATAGATTCAGGTGTTCTGGCAGGTAAACAAAGGTGAGATAGGTATTGTGGACACCTGCATGATCGATTGTATAGTTTCAGTTTGTCACAAAGGTTCTTGACATAGCTTTATAGGATTTGAATTAAAATGTTTTCTGCGATACTGAATGAAATATGTTGGTTTATAAAACTAAACCTTAGTATTATATAACGGAAATACAAAAGAAACGAGAACATAAAATCATTTTGGAAAAGAAAAAATAAACAATAATTAATTATTATGGTTAAATTTATGTTTGCAGTTAAAATTATAAAATTATACGTGAGACAAAAAGGTTTCTAAATTAACTAGTTGAAGACAGTTAACTTATTTTTAAGACAATAGATCTGATATTCAAAATTTATAAAACTTTATAAAATTTCAATTTTCAGCTTGAGAAAAAAACTTTCAAGATTGTTCCATTGGTAATAAAATGTTTTGTTTTATATCAGAAATACTTATATAATATTTTGTCTTTAAATCGGTAGAAAGTAAACTAAATAAAACAATAAAGACGTTGCTAAAAAAAGTACAAATTATGTGAATATAATTGGAGGAAAATATAAATTCTCTTATAATGGTATGTATTGTGTGTTAGAAAAACATGATGTATTACAAAAAAATAAATATATAGGACATTATAAATGGTGTCATCAGACCTCAGTGATTTTTTAAAATAAAATAAATTCTATTAGTGGTATAGATTTGTGAGAAACTTAACTAGATTGAAATCTGATATTTCTGAAGTAGCAACAATCACACCCATGTTTGTATAATTAGGAGTAGTTCAAGTACTTATGTTAGCACTGCATGAGAATGCATATAATCTTGGCTTAACTATACTATATAGCATTATAATGAACCCTCTAGATTGCACACCGATAACACACCTGGACTAATTATAGGACTGATGGGTTAAAACCCTCACACACAAAAATCTAATCTTATGCATGATCACAAATAAGTTAAATATCTGATTGAAACTTGTAACTGTGTACCTCTATTAGTATTTCAATAAAATCCCTGTTTCATAATGCCTCATGAGCCATATTAAATTAACGCATTAAAAAAGATCACTATCTCCACACAAAGTTGTCAAAGGATGCTACTGGTTGTGCTACTATGATCTTTAACATAGAAGATTTAATTACTAATGGTTGATATGTGTTATCATAAACCAATGCTGCCTTTTATTACTGTTTTTATATGTTATGGATTTTCAAGCTTGAATTCAGTCTTTTGTTGTTAAAAAAGCAATAAAAGTTTTGTGAATGTTTTGTGCAGTGTATTCCAGGGTTAATGTATATTAAACATTTTATGGAGCACGTCAGTCAGACTTGGTTATAAAATTTGCCTTGATGGAATGTGTGTTAAATTGTACTGCAAGAAGAAATCTGGAAAACAATTTTTAGATTTACAAAGTCTTATAGATAGAATAAATATAATATAAATAGATTTTTTTTTTAGTGAGGGTAGTTTATTTTTGCCACTTTGAGCAGTTGTTTCAGCAGTATAGAAGTTTTAAATAGGGGAGGGGGAAAGAAGCCATTATACTTTATAAAAAAATCAGTGACCTTTGACCTTTGTTGGGCAGGAAAATTCTTACAATTAAGGTTATAAAGAAATGACTTAGAACTGTCAAATAAACCTGTGGCATGTATTGACCGTTAGACTTGCCAGTTCCCACAAGTTCTAGCTATTAGTGGGATACTAGTAAATCTTTACTATCAACATTTCCTATAGGATTACTTGCAAGTGTATAGTATAGAAAATGTTGATAATGATGATGTATCTCTCTAATAGCAAAAATTTCCAAGGCTTTTGTTAAGTCTACACTCCCTCTTTAAATCCTAAAAATGCAGACATCCAGGAACATATGACATGTACATTTAAATAAGCAAAAAATGGCCTGCACCATACAAGCAATCCCAATTTCAAAAAACAATGACTACATAATAAATAAAAACTGCTCATTTGCATTGTTGTTTGTGAAAACAACATAGATGTACAGTAGTTACATTGTGTGTATCTTAGTTTTCTTGGGAAAAACCTGTCTATTTAATTTCTTTTCCTTGTCACAGTGAATACACTATACATAATGATTTTATACTTGTCACTGAATTTTCAAATTTCCTTATAATGTAAAATACACGTATAATCAATTTGTCAAAATAAGCTTGAAACATATTGTATTGTACTGCTTCAGCAATAATTTAATTGAAATGCTCACTTAAGCTATAGATTTACTGAGATGAAGATCTGTACTATCGACAGAAAGTTAGATGGCGCTATCGATTCTTACATCCAGTTATGGTAAAGTGCAAATTAAACACAATATTGATGAGAAATGCTGTTTTAATAATGGAGATTACTTGGATAATATGCAGAGTTGAAATAAAGGTCTGATGCACACTGTAAAGTGAAACATTGCTATGGTTACTTGAATATTTGAGGTCTTATTAAAGTGGCTTTGACTTGATAATCAAACAAGCAAGCTGATGTTTCTATTTACTCCATATCATATGCTAAACATGCCTATATTAAACATGGGATTTTTTGGATAGGGTAGATGTTTCACGTATATGCAGATGTTTCAATTCTTTGGGAATTTCCATGGAATGACCAGTCTCGATAAATCCAGTTCCCATGACACCTTTTGTTTGAAAGGAAGTATGTTTACCAGATCAAGTAGTGTTACTTGTAGCATCAATGCCACTCAAGTAATACTGTGTCGTACGCTGGCAGGTTACTAAGGCTGAATGAATGAATGAAAAAAATGTATACATTTCTATAGTTGTACAGAAATACTGGTCATGAATAAAATGGACCTCATACTAACTACAAATGTTCAGATTTGTCAAACCTTCATGTGAAGTGGTCAGTGAGCAATGATATACCCAATAGCTCAATATATATATGAGACATGGTGGAATTTGAACATCAATCAATTAATCCTACAAAGAGGACAGTTGGTGACTGTAAGATGACAGCAGCAGCAACACAAATCAATAATTTCATTCTGTTTATTTCTCATAAAAAATATTGAATGAATGAAAAGTTAGCAATCTTACTGTCATTACCTGAACAATTTCAGATTTTTACTGATTAACTTTTATTTTAATTGGAATAGATCCAACAAGAAAAAGTTTCAGGTCTACAATAATGTTGGATGCTGGTATCTGATGTGACATAAATGTGTCTGCAATGGAGATACAGTATCACAAAGCTGTCTAGAATTCATGGAGAATTCTGTGTTTATAGATGAGGGATAGGTCAGTTACAGGTGAACTACTGATATCACAAAAAATGTCTAGCTGGAAACACTGAACATTACTAGTATATATATAGTAATAATGTTTACCTTTAGGAACGAGACTTTCTGCTGCATCTGACCAGTATATACCATCTGTGACAATCTGATGACCAGCTAAAGTTTGAATTATATTCCCACTATATTCCTCCTCCATCTGTTGTTGTTCTGTATTTGGAACTTCTTGATATTTAAGAAGAGGTCTGGCAAATATTATTTTTGACACATTAGCAAAATCACCTAGTTCAAATACTTTGTTTTGAGGCACTTTCTCATTTGAATTTTCTTCCTCATAATCCTCATCTTCATCTTCATCGTTTTCCTCGTACTCTTGATTTTCCTCGTTTGTAACATCTGACTCCACATCCTTTAATGCATTTTCATTAGTCACAATTTTCTTTTCACTTTCATGTAAACTTTCCAGACGTAAAGCCTTGTTTCGTAGGTCTTGGAATGAAGTAGTTGCTCTTTCATTGTTAATTTCATTACCTATCACAGAGTTTTGAAGGAATTCCTTAAGATAGTACTCATTTTCATTAGCTGCCTTGGGTTTTCTCTGACCTCTAGCAATATAGTTTTCATATGCTTCCTCTCTATTTATTTCATGTAAATTGTCACCATTTTTTAGTTCAATAGCTTGTGATTCAATCAAGTTGATTCTAAGCACCATAACATTTAAGAGAAATGTCACCATAAACACACTGAATGCTGCGTAAAGGAAACGAGTCCTTCCTTTCATAACTCGCGACAGATTCATATTTCTGAACACAAGTAAATCAAGTCATGTCTATAGTTTCTTTTATTGGCATAATTATACCTCCAGAAACTCCGTGGACATCAGTCGTTATAAAATATCCAATAATTCCAAATTGAATTTTTTCCCCTATTCCACCAAAGACATTTACTCTAAGTGCTACTGACGTTTTTTTCTCCAGAGGATATTCATTACAATAGGAATCAATCGATAGCAAGGAGACCTTGCTATCATGAAGAAGTGGCGTTATCCTCAATATCAAATTAAGGAAATTCTTGTCAGACGAATTCCTATGCAAACATTTGCCCACTTCAGATTTTTCCTGTGAAAATTTGTCTTGTCATCTTTGAATAGAATACACACTTAATTTACACTTGGTTGAAATTTTTTGAAGTGACAGCTACTGACTACTATATATTGACACACATATTCGCAGTAATTTTTCTTTTCAAATTAAATTTGCTTTGGAAATTTACCCTGTTTGCACTGTGTGTTATACATAGAGGGTCTTCTCTTTGTCCATTGATTTCTTGTTAATAAAGAACCCTGCTCTTAGAGCGAATTGAAAGAAAATAGCTGAACGACGCCTTTATTCTATAAAGTGGGCTGGACCCGTCTTGTTGAATTGTGAGGGGAATCAAATTAGATCGCATAACACCTGAAGGAATAAAACATCATTATTTGATATATTTCAGCAAAAGAATTAAAAAAGCATATAATTAAACATTGTAAGAACAGGATTAAAGATGAATAAAAAAAATTGCCTGGGAGAAACAGATTGTGTTAAGTATTCTATTAAAAATGTAAGAAAAAGATTAGTTTAGTAAAAGATAATATTGGATTTTTTCCTGAATAATGTTTATGGTACATTAAAGAGCAGAAGCGAAATGTGAAAAGATCCTGCAACACCTGCATAATATTACAATATATTAAAGAGCAGAAGTGATCCTGCAACACCTGCATAATATTACAATACACATTATGCAAATTTCCAAGCTGTTTGGAGGCTGTCTATAAAGGCATGTTTACTCTATTCAGAGCAAATAATACTCAGCATTGATATGATTTAAACATGTGTCTAAGCTAGCCTGCCTACCTGATACATTTGAACAATACAGAATTTAATTATAATCTTTTTGTGTCTTTAGTTCAAAATAAAAAAATGTTGCTTATTAAAACTTTTGATCAATGTTGTAACATTTTAATTTTAACATACCTGTCTGTCAGTTGTAAATGCTGTGTAGTTTCTGTAATATAAAAAAAATCCATCAATTTAATTCATCAAAAATACTGCTCCTGGCAGCACTGTCTGTCCATTAAACCACTGACCACACACATTAATTGATTTCATTAATTCCTCTGTCCTTTACAGTATGGACAACATTACTACAATACCCCATTCTCTGCTAGTAAAATGACAGATTTAGAATTCCACTGAGGATTCCATGATTCATTGGCTTTTCCTGTTCTACTTTAATTGAAAGAGCTTGACTGATGGTTTGTGGTAGTCAGATAAAAATTCTGGTTACGGGTATATTATACAGTTATAAAATTTAAAAAAAAATTGGTTTTTGAAAATATTTGTTGTATAATTTCATTATAAATTGAATTCAATTTATTTAAATGAAGAACTTGACTAATTTTAGTCATACTTTAGTTTATATCCTTGGTTGGAAAAATCTAACATGTATTATATTTGCTTAATGTTTGAAAATCTTGTACTTATTTTAGGGAAAATGTTGAACAAAGATTACATAAAGTAGATAATAAACTGCCTGATAAATTACAAATTGGCAAATTATAGAGAACTATGTATTCTATAGACACAAGTCTGCTGCAAAAAGGTTAACAGAATCCTCTCAACTGAAAATAATGATATGCAAGATCACATGTAATCACTGGAAGCTTATATTATACAGTAAGTTTGACCCTTCATTGGTACATATTTTATACTTATACTACAAATAGGAATTAAATATGCAATTTTTCAGATGGTTGTTACTAAGAGTCCTAGAGGATTATTACGTAATGTATTGATCATATTGGATATGATAAAATAATTACAGAACATTTTAAATAATAAATAGAATTGTTCTGAGTATTGATAATGGAGGTTATTGACTGGGAGTATTGTTATTTTCATTTTTCCATTCTTGCAACAGTAGCTCATAAATTCTTAACACTAGAGTTAAAAGTCACAATAGGTGTTCTGTATACCAGGTATGGTTGGCAGGTGTGTTTGCATACAGGCCCAGACAGAACTGTTCACAGCAGGACCAGGGCTGTTGATGTACATCATTTTTTATAATATATCCATATTTTATGTCTCAGGATTTTAATGGCTTTCTACACAAAAGGAGTCTTACCATAAGAAGTGTTTGTGAGGTCTTGTCTGAATGTATCTGCCTCATAAATCACATTGGGCAAATTAATATTCTAAAAGTGAATAAAATGAAATTCAATTTACTGCTGCTCACATTTCATTTAATGTTTAAAATGTTTTTTAATGTTTTGCAATCTATTTTATAAAAGTATCACATGTCTTTGTAATTTTTCATCCTTTTAGAATATGAGAACTAGTTGTGAAGAGGTCGGTTTTGATAGATGAGTTTTATTTTAAATAATAAAATATTAAAATGTAATTCAAAAATGAACGGTGAAACCAAAACTGAGTTCACACACCATTTTTAAAGCTAAGTAAGAATGCTTTAATCATGAAAATAAAACAAAGTCTATTCTGTTTGCATCTACTTATAGGTTTGCTTTCTGGACTTTATTAAATTAATTTAATTCATTAAATTTAATTCATTAAAATGAAAGGCTCCAGAACACCTTACAATATTTTGAGAAAATTATTTCAGTGGAATCTGTTTCATTTAGAATTAGTCTTTTTAAGCAGATGGAGGGTTAAAAAAATTATGTCCTAGTCTTAAAAACACAATAAACAAAAAATAGGATTCAGTCAAGTGCTGTCATTTGTGAAGTCAGTCGAGTGCACCTTTTCTATATCATTACTAACTGGTCATTTTGGGGTCAGTTGAGTGCACCCTTTTTGTATATCACATTACAAACTAGTCATGTGTGATGTCAGTCGAGCACACCCTTTTTGTATATCTAATTACAATGTGGTCATCTGGGGAGTTTGTTATGATCACTCTTTCTATATCATAAATAACTGCCATTGTTAGGATTCAGTCAAGTGCACCCTTTCATTATTTCATTATCAAAGTGAGTAGAGTGCACCCTTTGAGTATCTTATTATTACTGTAATTTTTGGAGTCAGCTGATTCACTCATTCTGCATTAAATAGATGATCTGTCCTGCAGTTAGTTTTCACTGAAACTAAATATAGTTTTAAATTTAAGTCAATAAAATATTTGAAGATAAAGTTCTTACCTTGTACACCATACTGTCATGTATACCTTTCATTAAAATACTTGTTTTCCTTATAAACATTTTGTTATCTTAAAAGTATCAGTTTGTTCAGTAAGGGAGAAATTTATACAACAAATATTTGTCCAAATTTGCTCATTAATCCTTAGATTCTACTCAGGTCTGGGCTATTGTATTCTACATAAACACACAGATGAGGTCAGCTCTGTGACACAGCGAGGTGCTAAAGGACCCAAACAATAGTCGCTAAATCTCTCTGTTTGTTAAAATGGCAGGTGTCAAGATGTATAAATCTGGGGGTTTTGTGTTTGGGGATTAAGGGGGATTGAGAAATTTCTGGACACTTTAGCTTTCACATTTTATGTAAACATTGAATTGAAATGATTTGATCAAAGTTTTTTATTACTTTGTTTTTATCTCTGCAAGAAATATCACAATGATGAAGACAGATGTTTTGATATTAACAAGGAATACAGCTAGTATAGAAATATTCTTAAAGGATTTTTTTTATGAAAGTCAGTAGATTTTGAAAACCATATTTGCAGAAGTTGTATCAATTATTTAAGCAGCCATGTGTCATTACCAACATTTTGTTTAGAAAAGGTTGTCTTTAAAGATCATTTTCAAAAAGTTATTTTAATACACTTTCACATAACCTGATGCCTATGGACAGTAGACATATTAAATCATGGTTATAATTTTTGTTTTTTTAGTTATAAAATGACCTTGTAGTCTATCCATAAAGTCTACATTACTGGATTGAAAATTTCACAGAATTTTGACACGAATTACAAAACAATAATGTTAATAACAAAATACACATAAACAATAGTAGGATTTGTTTTTTTTTAAGTGAAGATTTCACAAACTATAATTTTAAAATGCTGTAAATTTGATGTTACTAATTTTGTTCTAAGTACTCAACCATTCATTTATTTAACAAATTCTTGATACTCAATTGACCTGTCGTTTTACCCTCATGGATATTTGAACTCCTGTATTTTTTTTTATCAAATGTAGAATCATAACTTGGGAACAAAACTATCCTCTCATTTAACTCATACAATAGTATTGTTAGTTACTTCTTTATAATCCATACCCAACTATAGTTCATTAACTTTGAAACATTTCCATGACTGAAACCATTAAAAAAGCTGCCTTGTGTTTTAAGGTGAGACATTCTGGGACTTTAATTATAACCCTCTGTATTTCTACATCATTAAATTTTGTGCTCCATTAAAACTTTGACATGTACCTATTCAGATTACAAGCCTGAGTTATGATGTGGACAAAAACATTTAAAGGGGGAGGGGTTGGATGAAGTTTCTCATGATTCTGAAACAGATGTTTACTTTATATTTAAGAGAATTTAACCTTTAGGGACCGACCATTTAACTTGCATGTTTTTTCCTAAAAAATATTTTGAAAATAATTTTTAATGAAAAAAATATTTTGGAAGCAGAGGGTAAGAAAAAAAATATTCTGAAGAAGGATTTCTGCTATATAAAATAATACTATTAATGAAAAAAATATTCTGTCGCGATGCTTTCAGAAAATAAATATTTTTTTCCGCGCTCTGCGCTGAAAAAATTTTCTGACAAAAACAAAAAAACCAAGGCCCCCTTCAAGTTAAATGTTCTGTCCCTTAGTAGAGTAAATACTAAAAAAAACCTCAATTTTAAAGAAACGATGATTGTAAAACATTAGGCGCTACTGTGTAATCATGTTCATGGCATTATTAATTTGATAAAAAATTAATTAAGTTATACTCTCATGTCAAATAATTATGTCCATTGAAAATGAATACAAGGCTGCGTTAAAGAGTCAATTAAATTAAATTTGTGTTTCTCTAAGTTATATTAGTGACTTTAGACTTGATAAGATAACAGAGGAGCACAAGCAAAATATCTCAGAAGACTTGTTACCCTAGAAATCTGTTCAAATTCAATAGCCAGAATCCATCGAAAATTAAATTTGTTTAAAATGTTTCTGTTTTGAGTATTATTTTTAAACAGGAATCCCTTTCTGAAGAAGTTTATCAGTTCTACAATTCTTAGGCATGAATTGTGGATAAGTAAACATCTGATCCTGCATAAAAAATAAATAAACAAATTTACCTTGTTATCCAAGTTGGAAGCACATGCTAATGACCAGATATATTCCTGTAAATAAAGAATCAGGTTTATATTCCGTTATAAGTAAATTATAAAGGTTAATACATTTTTCACATGTAGTACTTGGAATTTATATACTCTGTCTGTGGTGTAAGTACCTTTTGTGACACTATGAAACAGATGAGCTTCTTACATGCGATATAATTCAATACCAAGTTTTTTTATCGGCAGGACAATTTTCAATGTTCATTCTTCCATAACTTAAATGTAATGAAATACCACGTGCTGGAGTTCAAAGTAACGAACTGTATGGTAAAATTGAAAGAGTTTAACAACAAAAGAACCACTCAGTTTGAAATCTGAGCACACGCATACATAGTATAGATGACTTTAATTTTTTAACATTAAATTTTGAAATGTATCACCTTTTCATTAAAATTTAATATAACAAAATATAATTTTAATTGGCAATAAGAGTTATAACTTTTAAATTATTTTTAGATGCTGCCATAGAATTTTCACTATTTTTAAAGTGATATTTTAACTATTAATATATGAATTAAAAATTGCTAAATTTTGTCTCAAAATTATAAAGAAAAGTTTTTTTAAATTTATAATTCTTTAAATGAATTAATGTTCTTCAGTTTGCAGGCACTAGACTAATGATTAAATAACACAAGAGATCAACTGAGGTGTTATAATCAGAGTATAGACTGTTCCTGGAAGGGGAAGGACCCTGTCCTTCATTAACTGAAGGACCTTGTCTATCATTAACTGAAGGACCTTGTCCCTCATTAACTGAAGGACGTTGTCCCTCATTAGCTGAAGGACCTTGTCCCTCATTAGCTGAACACTTGGAGCCATAAACTGACTAACAGTTAAACATATTGTCAAAGTGCAGTGGTATCGAAATCATGGCACAGAGTACAATATTTATGATACAAAAAAGAACAAAGACATATCTTACATTTTTATCCCATACTATTAACATATTGTGGTAGAATTAAAAGAGAAATAGATGTTCCTAATTAGGTCCCAGTGTAAGATCTGTGGGAACTGCTTTAAAATATGTGTAACAGACGATATCTGCTACAGTTCTGGGAATCATTGTGCTAGTTTGGATATTTGGGTTGACCTCTTCATTGTACATCTAGATATACAAATCTGTGTCATACAAAAATTATCAGTTGATTAGCAGACCTTGAATGCTTATAATTACACAAAGAACCAGAGACACAAACAAAACAATTATTTCATCATTTGTGAGTTGTGTTGTGATGAGAAGTAATAAACGGCCATTAATGACAAAGTAAATGGAATCCTGATAATGACACTAGCAGTTAATGCCATTAGCATGGTTAATGTGCAGTTTGTTGATTCTTTTATTTTTATCTGGAAATTTCTTAGGAACAGACCATTTAACTTGAAGGGGGGGGCCTTGGTTTTTTGTTTTGGCAGAAAATTTTTTTCTGCGCAGAGCGCGGATAAAATATTTTATTTTTTGAAGGCGTAGCGACAGAATATTTTTTTCATTATTAGCATTATTTTATATAGCAGAAATCCTTCTTCAGAATATTTTTTTTCTTACCCTCTGCTTCCAAAATATTTTTTTCATAAAAAAACATTTATAAAATATTTTTTTAGGAAAAAACCAAAGTCCACCCCTGCAAGTTAAATGGTCGGTCCCTTAGACACATGAAAGATTATTTTATCCCTCTATGGAAGAACATGACTAAAGAGTATGGTATACAATACTAGATAAAACATAACATATCTATTGGGTTTTTAATAATTGTTTCAGATTGTTCATATATAGTAGGTTGTTAGTTCACAAGTTTTCCGCTATTGTGAATCGTCATTTTGAGAGTTTCCTTGGATTTCAGTACTTTAGTATTACCTTCACACAAAGCTAATTGAGCCAAATCAAGTATGGAAATATTTAGTGGAGGGGGTTAATTTTTTTTGGTGGGGGGTCTAATTTATTGCTATAGGTACTTTGGACTTCCGTAATGTTATTTTCAGTTTTAAAAAGCCATATTTCACACATACTTGGTTGAAAACAATAAATATGGGGATGTTGATAAATCATTCAATTCTACTATTAACCTGTTCTCCTTGGTAATTAACTATGGAACTCATTAATGAAGGAATTACTGAAGTAATAGCTTGTTGTTATTTATTAATTAAATACATATCTTTACATGTTGGTAGTATGCACATTGATTTCTGATAAGACTTACAGCACACAGAATGACAGAATAATGAATACAATCCTGATCTGTAACCTTTATACATTAATGTAAATATGCATATGGTAGAATAGGTTTATGGTCCAATGCAAGTAAAATGATCATTTTTTCAGAGCATAGAGAAGCGCTAAGACAACTTCATTACAGATAAAGCAATATTTTGTCTGTATAATTATAACACAATCTAATAAAAGTTGAACACTTCAGGTGCTCCCCCCTTTTTGTTATTGTCACTTCACAGCAAGTGAACGATTTAATTTTAATAAGATTATTTTGAAAAATGGTTCCAATAGTAGGTGTAGATATTGTCTGAAAGTTGATCGTATCTTTTACACTGAATGACATTTTTTGTATACATGTATATTCATAACATGTTACATACACGCTCAGTAGTTAGCCATAAAAAATGTACAGGTTTTGTAAAATCTTCATCTCAATAAATGAAAAGATAAAAAAATTATAACAAAGAATGAAAGAATAACGAACTATGTCATTAATTTCTTTTTACATTATTTTAAACATGTCTGCCTTACCTTTAAAATAGAATGATATAATTCTCAAAGATAATGTGAAAGTTTGTGGTAGAACAGACAATTCCTTTGTGGTAGACTGTATTAATCTCTCACTTCAGTTGTTATCACAGGTCTGTTTCTTCTGACAGCCATCACACAGATTAAAGCAGAAATGTTTTTTCCAGGGCAAGACTGCAATCTTTTGATTCATGATTTGTATCTGAGCAAAGTGTACTATAAGAAGAGGCGAGAAGGCCATAAACCATGGACACAAAGAGATTGTCAGAAAAGGTATTCCTTCACACCTTTAAACCTAATATGCTTTATCAAAATCTCTTACTGCAATACATAAGGCTACTGATAAGAGGCTATATAAGATAGTGGGGTGTCGTAGAGGTAGCCAAGTTACCACTTTTCATGCTACAACTCTCACCTGTTCATACCTTGTTTTACCTAGGTGTATCAGGTATTGAATTGTCATTTTAATCGGCCTTGTCTCCGATCCGATGATAAATGTGTCCCAAGGTATCTAATATTTTTGTGTCATCTGTGTGGTTTATACCACTTTATTACAGAGATTATGACTTGAATATAGTGTTTTGGTGTTCAACAGAGGAATCTTTTTCATTTAATGTGTTTAAATATTCACACTTCAAAACTTATTGAAATCCTAATTGTAGAATTTTTGTTTTAAGTAGACCTGAATTAGACAAAGGAAGATTTTAATGTTACCCTAATCTTTTCTGCAGAATGCAATATTACTA
Organism: Limnoperna fortunei; assembly: GCA_944474755.1. NCBI lineage: Eukaryota > Metazoa > Mollusca > Bivalvia > Mytilida > Modiolidae > Limnoperna > Limnoperna fortunei. Next base: position 32,179,905 of record OX104120.1, on the reverse strand, counting down.
ATTGATGCTATGAGGGAAATTAACAAAATAACTCCTGTACTTTCATACTTCCCATACTTATTCCCCCTCTCCCCCCCCCCCCCCCCCCCCAAAAAAAAAAGGGAATACATTCTTAAAAAAAATTTATTTTGAAATACTGTTTTTGAAGTAATGTATGTGAATGTTTGTATTTATAGAACATATATATATAAAGTCTGGTAAACAAAGGCATCAGTAGTCAATGTACTTCCTGTTAGCTAAATTTGTTTTAATAAATTATAAATTTTGAAAGTTTTATTCAGTTCTAATTCATGTACATATTGTCATAATTTGTAGGAATTATTATATTGTACATGATTGTTTTGTAAGATTTATTGATTGATGTTTAATGTTCCTTAGCACATTTTAAGAATTAAAATCTGGTATGGACAGACAGTATGTATTACTAACTGTCTCAAATAAAGTTAAAATAAATCCCTTATCAGGCTTGCCAAGTACCACTACAGTACAAACACAGGGTAGTTTATGACAGTAAGTTAGGTGTTATATGGAGAGCTTTGTCTAGCCATCCCGTACTTCAGGTGTGATAGTTGTTACCCTTTATTGTAAATTATTGTCTACTTTCATGTTTATTGCATAATTTATTGTTTTGTTAAGACGGGAATGTGTAGTCTTTATGATATATTAAAGTAGGACTGAAGTTTTATATTGTCCATAATATTTTGATTGTAAAAAAAAATATCAGTTATGGCATGTTGTCTGGGTGTAAACTTAATTACAGACATGAGTTGTTGTGAAACTCATACAATAGAGGAGTTAGACCCAAGGTATATATGAAGAAGACTCAAACAAAACACAAATGCACAATATATATAACGAAGAGTTACATTGCACACAATCTTGTGATTTTATTATTTATAAATAGACAGAACAACTATCCCCCCCCCCTGAAAAAAAAGAAAAAAAAATATAAATGAAAAAATACCAGACAGGACAACCTTGAGGGTACAGTAGAACAACCTTTAGGATACAGTTTCCTGTCAGACAGGACATCCTTGAGGGTACAGAAGGACAACCTTTAGGATACAGTTTCCTGTCAGAGGGTACAGTTTCCTGTATGACAGGACATCCTTGAGGGTACAGAAGGACAACCTTTAGGATACAGTTTCCTGTCAGAGGTTACAGTTTCCTGTAAGACAGGACATCCTTGAGGGTACAGAAGGACAACCTTTAGGATACAGTTTCCTGTCAGAGGTTACAGTTTCCTGTCAGACAGGACATCCTTGAGGGTACAGAAGGACAACCTTTAGGATACAGTTTCCTGTCAGAGGTTACAGTTTCCTGTAAGACAGGACAACCTTGAGGGTACAGTAGAACAACCTTTAGGATACAGTTTCCTGTCAGAGGGTACAGTTTCCTGTAAGACAGGACATCCTTGAGGGTACAGAAGGACAACCTTTAGGATACAGTTTCCTGTCAGAGGGTACAGTTTCCTGTCAGACAGGACATCCTTGAGGGTACAGAAGGACAACCTTTAGGATACAGTTTCCTGTTAGAGGGTACAGTTTCCTGTCAGACAGGACATCCTTGAGGGTACAGAAGGACAACCTTTAGGATACAGTTTCCTGTCAGAGGGTACAGTTTCCTGTAAGACAGGACATCCTTGAGGGTACAGTAGAACAACCTTTAGGATAGTTTCCTGTCAGAGGGTACAGTTTCCTGTCAGACAGGACATCCTTGAGGGTACAGTAGAACAACCTTTAGGATACAGTTTCCTGTCAGAGGGGACAGTTTCCTGTCAGACAGGACATCCTTGACGGTACAGAATGACAACCTTTAGGATACAGTTCCCTGTCAGAGGGTACAGTTTCCTGTAAGACAGGACATCCTTGACGGTACAGTAGAACAACCTTTAGGATACAGTTTCCTGTAAGACAGGACATCCTTGAGGGTACAGTAGAACAACCTTTAGGATACAGTTTCCTGTCAGAGGGTACAGTTTCCTGTCAGCAGGTACAGTTTCCTGTCAGACAGAACATCCTTGAGGGTACAGAAGGACAACCTTTAGGATACAGTTTCCTGTCAGAGGGTACAGTTTCCTGTCAGATAGGACATCCTTGAGGGTACAGTAGAAGAACCTTTAGGATACAGTTTCCTGTCAGAGGGTACAGTTTCCTGTCAGACAGGACATCCTTGAGGGTACAGTAGAACAACCTTTAGGATACAGTTTCCTGTCAGAGGGTACAGTTTCCTGTAAGACAGGACATCCTTGAGGGTACAGTAGAACAACCTTTAGGATACAGTTTCCTGTTAAAGGGTACAGTTTCCTGTCAGAGGATACAGTTTCCTGTCAGAGGGTACAGTTTCCTGTCAGACAGGACATCCTTGAGGGTACAGTAGAACAACCTTTAGAATACAGTCTCCTGTCAGAGGGTACAGTTTCCTGTCAGACAGGACATCCTTGAGGGTACAGAAGGACAACCTTTAGGATACAGTTTCCTGTCAGAGGGTACAGTTTCCTGTATGACAGGACATCCTTGAGGGTACAGAAGGACAACCTTTAGGATACAGTTTCCTGTCAGAGGGTACAGTTTCCTGTCAGACAGGACATCCTTGAGGGTACAGAAGGACAACCTTTAGGATACAGTTTCCTGTCAGAGGGTACAGTTTCCTGTAAGACAGGACATCCTTGAGGGTACAGTAGAACAACCTTTAGGATATAGTTTCCTGTCAGAGGGTACAGTTTCCTGTAAGACAGGACATCCTTGAGGGTACAGAAGGACAACCTTTAGGATACAGTTTCCTGTCAGAGGGTACAGTTTCCTGTAAGACAGGACATCCTTGAGGGTACAGAAGGACAACCTTTAGGATACAGTTTCCTGTCAGAGGGTACAGTTTCCTGTAAGACAGGACATCCTTGAGGGTACAGAAGGACAACCTTTAGGATACAGTTTCCTGTCAGAGGTTACAGTTTCCTGTCAGACAGGACATCCTTGAGGGTACAGAAGGACAACCTTTAGGATACAGTTTCCTGTCAGAGGGTACAGTTTCCTGTCAGACAGGACATCCTTGAGGGTACAGTAGAACAACCTTTAGGATACAGTTTCCTGTCAGAGGGTACAGTTTCCTGTAAGACAGGACATCCTTGAGGGTACAGAATGACAACCTTTAGGATACAGTTCCCTGTCAGAGGGTACAGTTTCCTGTCAGACAGGACATCCTTGAGGGTACAGTAAAATAACCTTTAGGATACAGCGTTTCCTGTCAGAGGGTACAGTTTCCTGTAAGACAGGACATCCTTGAGGGTACAGAAGGACAACCTTTAGGATACAGTTTCCTGTCAGAGGGTACAGTTTCCTGTAAGACAGGACATCCTTGAGGGTACAGAAGAACAACCTTTAGGATACAGTTTCCTGTCAGAGGGTACAGTTTCCTGTCAGAGGATACAGTTTCCTATGATTTTCTTTCCATTAACCTCATGAGCTACAGAATGAAACATTCACATGTTTTTTTTAAGTCCAATTTCAGCAATTTTTCAGCTATATCATGGCAACCAGTTTTTATTGGGGTAGAAAGCTGGAGTACTCTGAACCCCCCCCCCCCCCAAAACTTGCAATTTTTGTGGATAGAGTCAATTGCACCCTCCTAGCAAGCAGTGAGACTTGAACCCGCATCCTCAGTGCTGACAGACCAATTGATCAATAGTGGACTCGGCCACTGAGACCCCAAATATTCACAGGATCGGCCACTGAGACCCCAAATATTCACAGGAAACATCATGTTGTGGGGTTGAACTTTTTATAAAAGATTTCAAACCCTCTTCTTCGTTGGATTTAGCATAAAAAAAACATACACCTTCACAATACAGAGCCAAAAGTAGTTCAGTTTACATGTATGCATCATAGCTATCTCATACTCTTTCTAAATCTCTCTATCTCTGCACATTATCAACACTATTTTAATTAACGTATGAAATTGAAAAGAAACTAGAGAACAAAAATGAATATGTAAAAACACAAGCATAAAGAAAAACATGTATAAAAATCTAAAATGTCTGGATTTAAAGACTTTGCAATTATCCGAACTTGTATGAAATTAGACATACTTGTACATAATCAAAAGAAAAACATCTAGGTATAAAACTTATGACATTTAAATGACCAACATGACCTTAACCCTCACCATCTCGATCAATGTGTGCTATCAGGCAAGCATAGTATTAATTCAACATTTTTTACATCTGAATTGTGTTTACTTTTTTTCTTTTCTGCATTAAAAAGAATTCCAGACACAGTCTTTTTGTGTCTACAGGAATTGAAATGAAATCTTGGGAATGACAATTCAGGAGTATGCTTTGACATGCACACTACAGCACATGTGTAATAAATCAAGCCTGTCTGAAGCTCACAGTTTATTGCCATGACACATGTCCTTCCACCATTACTCAGGACATGCCCCATTAGCATCACATGTTAATTGGTTATTAATAGTACCACTGATTGATAAAGACCAATTTGCATATTAATTAAACTATAATCATTTGACCAGTCATCCTATACAGAATTAATTTTGCATTAATAATTCATGGCTATTGTGAGGCTGTTTTAATTTAATATTTGATTACAGTGTGACTCATATCTGATACCATATTTTTGTTTTATTTCAGTTAAAAATGTTCTGCATGCATAATTCAAGCTATTCATTGTTTTAGGTCAATATTTTTTTATATTATTAAGATATTGTTTAATGTTTAATATTCTTGCATGGAAAAATGTATTTATTATTTTATTAAAACAAATATTTAGTAGAAAAAAATTATAAAAACTATAAAAAAACTTTTATTTGCCAATCAGAAACATTTTATTTATTCATTTAAAAATTATATAAAAGTGAAAATTTAATTTTGATAAAAAAAAGCACTTGATCTAATCAGGGGAGACAACTTAGAGAGACTAATGAAAAAATAGCATCTAAAATACATATATATTTGGTTTGTGAATTTCTGTTAAATTTGATATTAAAAAAACATTCATGACGAAAAAAGTATTTTTTTTTTAATTTCGCTTCATGTTATTTTACAGGTACATGTACATACAGTTTGCATCCACCAAAAAGCCTGTGTAAAACAGTAGCAGTTATCTAGCAAAAAATAATTTACCTTGAATTAAAATAGGAATAGTCATTTCTTCAATCATATAAAGTTCACAATAGGAAATTCGCCCATATGAAACAGGAAAAAACAAGAGTACCATGATCCAGCTATCCTATATTAAAAGAATTTCACCAAAAAAATACTGCGATTAGCTGAAAAGTTGAGTCATCATAAAATCTATGCATGTGTTTTTAGCCACAATTCATGCTTATATCTCCATGTTAGGTCAAATAGAATGTCATGCAATAAATCAGAAGGATTATGAAAAATGATTTGGTGAAATAAATCCCTCTAACATGACAAAAGACCTTACATAAATCATTTAAACAGATGTTATGTATCTTTCATAAAGTCCAAATTATACAAAATTAATTTGGTTTATAACACCTCCAGCTAGAGTTATATAAGTTTCTAACCCCTGTGTTAACATGTGTTTATAATTGCCATCAAGTTTTAAACCCAAGTTGGTGTCTTGTGTTTGGTTTAACTACTCCATTTCCTTATCACAATTAAGAAAGGCATATATTTTATCAGCAAGATAAAGTTTTCTACCAATTTGCAGGCATAAAGTGATTATATGGTAATTGGAACCTCAGAATGAACCACAGCTGCACAAGGAATGTAGGATGTATACATTTGTCAGGTTTATGTGACTTTTGTTGTTCTGCACTGCAATAAAGTATAGAGATGGTCTGGTTTCAATAACTGTTCAATAACTGTTGAACATTAAATATAAGTTTTTCCATGGGAACTCAAACAAATTAAAATCATGATAGAGAAATAGGGATTGTTGATATATAAATAGTAGGGCATGCTAAGACATAAAAAAATCTAGAACGAATAATCGTACCCTACCTTTTTTTTTGGCGAAAAATAACTTCGGATTATAACTGTAGTAAAATTCAGCCATTGTTGGTAGAGAATCCCTGCCGCCAGTCGCTCCAACTCCTTTTTTTGTTTGCTTGGTCCATGCACAGGGGCACGTAAAAATTGATTTACTTGCGCTTTCGATTGATACTGGGTCGGTTTTGTTATAGTGTGGGATACACTATAACAAAACCGACCCAGTATCAATCGAAAGCGCAAGTAAATCAATTTTTACGTGCCCCTGTGGTCCATGCACAAAAAAAACGTGGATGGGGCAGTGGATTCTCTGACTTCATTGTTGGTAGTCCGAGAATCCCTGCCGCCAGGCGCTCCAACTCCTTGGCGCTCCAACTCCTTTTTTTGTTTGCTTGGTCCATGCACAAAAAAAACGTGGATGGGGCAGTGGATTCTCTGACTTCATTGTTGGAAGTCAAATACCTTATTGTATCAAGTGTAAATAAATATATTACAAAATGAATTATAGGGTCTACATTACGATTGAGTCCACTTATGATCTGAGTACATTTTACTTGAAAGAATTATTTATTAAAAAAATTAAGATTTTGTGGAGCAATGATTAATACATTAAAAAAACCCCAAAATTTAATGCTACAAAGTGTGAAACAAAAGAAAATAAATTATTGCTTGATTTTGTATGAAATATTGGCTCGAAAAAATTTAGGATTTACTATTATATACTATAAAACTGCAAAAGTTTATAACCAGTACTAGACCACCGACACACAGTGTATACAATGACAACTGGAGTACTTGTTCTGACACTATACATGGAGATTTATTTGTATATTTGTAAATATATGTCACACAAGTGTTGAATGATATTGGTGAAGCGTTCTTGTTGTAAAATTTATCAGTAAAGAGAATGTAGAGACCATGAAAAGGAAACGAACAGAAATGTTTAAAAATTATTTAATTTCTTAATTTATTTTTCATTGATACAGTTGTTTACTTGGAATAATCTGTTTACTAGCTGACACTGAATGGCAGAAAAATCTGTAAAGTTGAATTCAAATAGTATTGTATATGTCTTTTCTATTTTCTATATAAAAATGTTCTATTTTGTATTCAGAAATTATAAATTATTTTATATACACACTGTACATTATGAAAAATAACATGGTTAGGAATTGAGGATTTAATCAATAAAAATTCTCTATTACCACCCCACTTACATTGTGTATAAACTAATATACAGTAAATAATAACATTAAATAAAAACTGGAATCTCATGATTAATTTTCACAATTTTACATAGAATAAGTAATTGAAAAATACATTTAAAAACTAATAAAACCACAAAAGATACAGACTCACCTGTTGGTAACAGTATTAATTTCTAAATATATTAATTTCCCTTAATGAAACATACAAGTGCTTGTAATTTTCTGCAATCTCTCTACAAAGTGTGAAATTAACACTGCCTGATCACTACACAAGTGTGAAGGCCTGTCTGTATTGGATCAGGTTATGTTATAAATCAGAACCAGCTGTGTTTGCTCAAGCAAGGTAATGTGACCCCTGCTGTGCCTGTGTGGTCATCACAAACATTTATTGAGGCCATAAACAGGGCATATCCGTGCATTTTCTACAGTTAAAAAAAATTTTGAAAAAATTTTGCAAATTAGAATTAGTGTGGGTTGTAATAAGAACTTCTTTGGCTACAAAGAAATAATGTGTAGAGATGTTTTTTGATGGGCTATGTGAAAATAACTGTAAATATCCCCTGGTATCATATACTGAATAGTATCAATTAAACATATTTAGTACAATAACAAATTAAGTGTATAGAATCCATATGTTCCAATCCTAATTAAAATTAAATTTTTCACTACCTCCCCCATCTTGAAGAGAGGAGGGACCCAATCGTAACCCTTGGCTAGCGAAGATGTACCTCCCCCTATTTTATGTTATTTAACTTCCACATAGCCACAGTATAACAATTAGGAGACAGCAAGTTTACTTTGTGTATATTGCAAAGATTCAGATCGCTTCAGAACTTCAGAAGTTCTATGGATTAAATGTTATCTTTTCAAAAAGTAAATGTGTTTTTTTTTGTTCAGGGTGTGATTAACTTTTTCCTATTTTTTCATTGAAATTGATAATTGTTTGTATATTTGCTGCTGTGAACCTCCTATGATTGTTGAATTAAGTTTCAGCATGTGTTGTGAGCAGCCTCCATTAATTGAATTAAGATTCAATATGTTATGAGCCACCAGTAATTGAAACAAGGTTCATTTTGTTCTGCCCCCCCCCCCCCCCCTTAATCAAATTAAGGTTCAGTGTGTTGTGAGCCCCCAGTAATGGAAGCAAGGTCGTTAATAGAATTAAGATTCAGTGTGTTGTGAGCTCCCAGTAATGGAAGCATGGTTTATTATCATCTCCCTGTTGTTGCCTTATATGAGTTTGAAACAGTGAGTAGACTTAATTGCCACATTAGTCTTTCTGAATTTTTTTGCTATTAGAGAGATAGATCTTTATTATCGACCTTATCCAAATGTTGATAACAAAGATCTATCTCTCAAACAGCAAAAAAAAAAAAACCAAAGGGGTTTGGGCAAGCCTAGTAAGTGAGGTGTAACTATATGTCAGGGTGGAAAAAATTATCTGAATTTTGAATTGATAATGTTTCAATGCTACCTGAGTGTTTGGTTACATTTTATATTTTCTTTGTCATTTATTTGATTCAGAAATATTAACATATTTTAATAAGTGTGAGTATCTGAATGACAATAACAGATTTTTATTATTTGTATTTGTTGTGGTATTGGTCAAAGGATTTTATTTGAGATCACAAGAATTTATCCATTATTATTTTTTAACAGTTTTTGATATGGTTATAAAATAACAGAATGCTGGATAAAGTTATCCATCCAAGAAAATCATTGATAGGCAACTCACATTGAGGCTTAATTAATCATAAAATGTTGGGAAATGAGAATAAATAAATTCTGAAACCTATAAAAACTGTAAAATGTCTAAACACACCTATATCAAGACGAAACTTTGACTCATTCCTTAATAAACATTATTTCCTGTGTAAGTTTGGTATTTGCATTTAGATGCCATTCAATATTTCAGGAAAGATTTGGAACTAATCCCTAGTCAGATTGGATATATGTTGAGCTTTTGTGTAATATTTTGATCAATAAACAAGGTTTTCTATACATACAGGAGAGGTTGGAACCAGGAACAGACAGGGCTAGAACTGAGACTTTTTCAAAATTTAAAATTCAATATGTAGAAAAGAGGTGGAAAATAGAAATTAAATAAAAACATCACTTACAAGTGCATTAGGAGTTTTCTGTTGTAACAGTGTAATTATCTGGTTGACCTTTGTACATACCATAGGATAATATAACATGTTACATTGGCTTGATTAAGGTGGACATTAATATTAGGGCCAGTTTTAATATGATCAATTCCCTCCATATCAAAGTAATAAAATAAAATATGATACCCTAACCAATCAATACTTACAATCAACTGCCTTTTCCAAAAATGTCATAAGCCTGTTCTTTTCATATTCATCAAGATTTGTTTTCAACACCTTTTCTTTCATATTTATCCTCAAAACAAATATTACCCAGATTAAAGGTCAGATAACTCCTAATGGACAAATCTGTCACATCATAAATAAATATTGGACTTTATTAAATCTGCCATAAATATAAATGGACCAATCAATCACATGATCAATAACAGTACATACAGGTCACTTTGATAAATTCATTTTCTGTAGAACAAATATCTTATTAGAAATAGAAAGGTTTAACATTTCACAGAGAGGCTTTTTGGTTTTGGAACTTAAGTTGTGATTCACTAAGAAAAAAGGACAATTATCATCAATTATGTATAAAGTTATGTTGAATTTACATTAAATAAATCGGGTGGATTCCTAATGCAAAGTCATTTTTTTATGATTGTGGACTTCATTATATTTGGGACAAACTAGTCCCAATCAGTAATGTTTTGTTTTTATTTCTAATCAACTAAATGACCAATTTATCCAACTGTGGTTTAGTATTGTGAATAATTTGACAACAGGTGATTTTTTAGTAGCAGTTAAAAATGAATTTAAATGAGAAAAACGTTAGAAATTTTTACAAAAAAGTTGTTTCCAAACAATAACTAAAAAAAGTTTGTATCTGATTTGAATGAAACTTTGGGATATTGTTAAATATCAGGTAAAGAAGCCTATTGATTTAGGGGGAAATCCGTCAAATTTCTAGGTTGCAGTCCACGAAAAACTTTAGAGATTTTTAGAAAAAAAGTCGTTTCCGGACAATAACTCAAAAAGTTTGCATCTGATTTGAATGAAACTGGGATATTGTGATATATTATGTTGGTTAGAAGCCTATTGATTTTGGGGGAAATCCATCAAATTTCAAGGTCAGAGCCCACGAAAAACGTTATAAATTTTTACAAAAGCGAGGGTATCAGTGATTGCTAGATCGACTTTGTCTAGTTATTTTTAACATATTTTTAATATATTTTATTTGTTAATAATAATAATAATAATAATAATAATATTTTATTTCCAATTAAGGGCCCTTGAAGAGCATATTACAATACAGACTGAACGCATATGATTCAAAACATTTAAAATAGACACAGGAAAATTGAGAAAAAAAAAAAGAAAATAGATGAGACAGAGTCAGATATGAATGTATATAAATTACAATATAAACAGTAATCATAATAAAGCACATATTGGTATTAAATCAATTCAATAAAGTGTTAACAAAAATTGTGTTTTAGGTCTGTAGATTATATTGTAATTTTGCTGGTTTAGTTATTCTTCTCAAGTCCAAACTGTTTTTGATAAATAAACCCAATGATTTTTGGAGTATTAAATCTTCTTGTGTAAAGAGCCATTCTAGCTGAGAAATATTATTTAAATGGTAAAAATTAGGACATATTGATAAAATCTGACTGAAGAGTTCGTTTCTAAATTGAACATACAGTGGGCATTCTAAAATGAAGTGATTCTCATCTTCAATTTTATCTAAAGAACAGTACAGGCATTTACGTTGTAATCTATCAATATAGGATTTTGAGTATCTGTCTGTTTCTATTCTTAATGGGTGTGCACTAATTCTAATTTTACAAATAGATTGTCTTATTTTAAAATCTTTCAACAATAAATATTTTTCACGTCCAAATATATTCTAAAGGTAAAATAGGTTGATAATTTACCAACAAAATGGATTGGACATAAATAAATACATACTTATAAAGTTCTCTCCACAAATATATACATATTCTAGAGCAAAATAAATCACAAGATACCAGAACATGTACAAAATTTCTTATAAACAAAGATGGAAAATAATTGCAAAAGAATCAAAGTCAATAGTGGCTGAAGAATGTTTCTGTTTGACTCTAATCACTACATCTACATCACACAATTAAAAATATTTTGGATCTCTTAACATAATAAATTCTCTAAAAATACGTACATTTTCTTCATAAGAAAGTTTTAAATTGCCACAAGTAAGCATATGTAAATCAATGTTAGTTCCATTTGGTAGCCATCTAAGACTACCAATACTAATACCAATACCAATATTTTTATTTTCCAAATTAGGTCCCCATTAGGGCAATTACATATAACAGTTATGATGGAGACAAATGTTAACATTACAGTACATTATTACTTATACAAATACATGTATTTTAAATGTAAAGTAAATAAGATCTAATCTTTGGTTGTTCAATCAGGAACATTCAAAGAAAAGGGTGGTTTGTATCCTCAATATGAAAACCACATCTACATGATGGATTTGAAATGAGGTTTGATCTATATATATCGTAATTAAAAATTCTATTTTGTTTTTGTTTTAAAACTTCGAAATAGAGGTCAGATCAAGCAAGTGACGGTAGAAGAAGCTTTAAATCTTCTGTCTTGAAATTAAATAATTTTTTTTTTTAAGTACACAATTTTATCTTTTTTGAAAGCAAAAATAATGTATCCCATAACATTTAACTGTTTTATTACTGTATATTTTATCAATGAATGCAGACAGGACATTTATCAATAGGAATTTAACTTGTCTGAATATTTTAATGCTGATCATTAAAAAATCAAGCTTTTTGTTGGGTTTTGTCTTTTTTTTCAACATAAAATTTTAAGATAATTTTTTATATCCTGTAATTTTTTTAAGAAAGTTTAATCAACTACATATCTACTCATCCTGATGTCTGTAGGGCAGTATATAACAGTATTAAATCTTAATATTCTTCTCCAATCACTTCATAAATAAATATTGACCAGATTAACTGGTTTGATAATACTGTAATGGCCTAACACCTTTACTCCAGAACATTACAATGGTAGATAATTGCTTTATATACATTTCTACCTATTATCTCTTTTCCTGGGGTAATAAAACTGTTAATATCAAGATATAACTGGAAGTGTTTTAAGATAAGTGTATAGATTATGTCAGCAAACTCAATAAAAATCTACTACAAATTACAGCCTTCTAGGCTTATAGACTCCAAATGTAACATTTTCTACAAATTTATTACTTTTCAATTGAAATTAATTTGTAAAAACTACACAGTAGTAGGAAATGAGTATTCTATAACAGGAAAGTTATTCTCATAGAAATATAATTGTGTTGGGATTATCATTGAGCACTTCAGTTATGTTTTGTGTGTATTATAATAATATATATAATGATGACTTTATTCAAAGAGGGTTACACAGTATTACAACTAATCTTCCCCGAGACCCTCATGCATGAAACTGACACAAAACAATGTTACAAAAAAATACAAATTAAATCACACATGACTACAGTTGTCCTTTGAGTCAGGTATTTGTTGACACTGATCTACTTGAAAAGTTGTGTATGTACAGTCATGTGTCAATTCATCCCATAATGTAGATCCTGAATATATAAACTCAAACGAAAGCAATCCTTTGAAACATGCATGACAATGTTCAAAATTAACGCACTGTAACGATAGAGCATGAAAAAATCACATTTCACCTCCGGGGATCAAACCCAGGATCTCAGTATTGCCAACCAGCCATCTAACCAATTGATCTACAAGGACTCATGGTGCACATTTTCTGAGGTATGTTGACCATTATAAGCATTCAGTATATACAAGGACTCGTGGTGCACATTTTCTGAAGTATGTTGACCATTATAAGCATTCAGTATATACAAGGACTCATGGTGCACATTTTCTGAGGTATGTTGACCATTATAAGCATTCAGTATATACAAGGACTCATGGTGCACATTTTCTGAGGTATGTTGACCATTATAAGCATTCAGTATATACAAGGACTCGCGGTACACATTTTCTGAGGTATGTTGACCATTATAAGCATTCAGTATATACAAGGACTGACGGTACACATTTTCTAAGGTATGTTGACCATTATAAGCATTCAGTATATACAAGGACCCACTGTGCACATTTTCTGAGGTATGTTGACCATTATAAGCATTCAGTATATACAAGGACCCACTGTGCACATTTTCTGAGGTATGTTGACCATTATAAGCATTCGGTATATACAAGGACCCACTGTGCACATGTTCTGAGGTATGTTGACCATTATAGGCATTAATGGGGGGAGGGGGGGGGTAACCTGGTATATATAGGGTAATACGGATGTGCGGCCCGAATGGGTCACTTTTTTAGCTCTCCAAAATATATGAATAGGTAGCTTTTTTCATTGAAAAATATATCATTGGGTATTTGTAAATAATCTAAATATATTCCATGCCTCAATTCTCATCTTAAGCATGTTGAGCCTATGTAAACCGCATTGATTTTACAAACAATGTGTTCCATTAACATCAATTTATCATTTTGGTAGTAAACATACTATTTTGTCAATGGGGATGTGCAGTAATAAATATATGAATAGGTCTGATGTAATCATTCAATATATGATTAGGTAATGCTTTATAGTGTCCGAAAATATATGAATAGGGTGGGTTTTCAAATGTCCGTCCACACACCTGTACCTAAAAGTATCCTTAGTGACCCCCCCCCCCCCCCCCCCCCCCCCCCCCGTGGTATATACAAGGACTCAGGGTGCACATTTTCTGAGGTATGTTGACTATTATAAGCATTCAGTATATACAAGGACCAATGGTGCACATTTTCTGAGGTATAAATGAAGATGAATTAAAAAGACCAAACATACATGAACACTTTGTAGCTAGATATTTATACTGTTTTGTGGAAAGCATGTATATGTATAAACTACTTAATTATGTGTAGAGTAAGATAAAGTATTCACCATGTTACATACATTTTTTTACAGTGAAGTGAGTGTAGTATACAAGTGACCTTTATCCCCAAACACAACATAATTAATTACATTACAAGAATACTTACAAGTTAGGTGATTAAGTGTGAAAAATGCAACAAACAGCCAGAGACAAAAAGGTGAAAATGTTCTATATTAACAGCTGCAAAACATTCTGACAAGACACATCAGTGAAATCTTCCATTTATCTATTTCCATACTTCAGTGAAATCTTTCATTTATCTTTCTTAGGTTCATGTAAACTAATGAATCATTTCTTTGTAAAACTGTGAAATTGTACACTAGCTCATCAAAATAATCAGAATTTCGAAAACATTACCTGCCATTTAGACTGTTGAGAGATATCCATTTTCTGCATTGTGGATGCATTCATTAAACAGTTATAGAAAGTATTGCCAGAACAGGCCAAATGGATACAGTTTAGTTGTACAGTTGTTTTATGTAGTCTTTGGTGGGTACACTGTAAAAATCTGTCATAATAGCTAACAATTTGTAAACAACAAAAAATTATATTGTTAGAGCAAAATAAACTACTGACATGTGTCAAATTAACTGTTTATATGTACAGATTTTACTTTGACTGGTAATATAGACTTTATAAATCTGTAAAGAAACTTTATGATTTGTCAGTAGTGCCACTAAATTGTTGAAAACTGAACTTTTATTATAAATAAATTAGACCATAACATTTTATGTTGTTTGGTATTAAAAAGTTCCTAGTTTTAGTAAAAGGTCTTCATTCGTATTTTAAGGACAGCGATGCAGGTATTTATTTTACTGTAAGAAATTGTATTGTCTTTGCTTTTTCTACATTGACCACCAGTCAGTTAATTTTTTGACTGAAAATATTTCTCCAGAAACAATAAATTAGTTAGAATTTAGTTCATGGAGATCATTAAGTCTCTCTCTTTGAGTTAGGGCATTAACCTGTCAGTCATTGGTGTCATCAGGCTAGTGTTAGAGTTATAACATTGACCTGTCAGTCATTGGTGTCATCAGGCTAGTGTTAGAATTATGACATTGACCTGTCAGTCATTGGTGTCAACAGGATAGTGTTAGAGTTAGGACATTGACCTGTTGGTCGTTGGTGTCATCAGGCTAGTGTTAGAGTTGTAACATTGACCTGTCAGTCATTGGTGTCGTCAGGCTAGTGTTAGAGTTAGGGCATTGACCTGTCAGTCATTGGTGTCTTCAGGCTAGTGTTAGAGTTAGGGCATTGTCCTGTCAATCATTGGTGTCATCAGGCTAGTGTTAGAGTTAGGGGATTGACCTGTCAGTCATTGGTGTCATCAGGGAAGTGTTAGAGTTAGGGCATTGACCTGTCAGTCATTGGTGTCATCAGGCTAGTGTTAGAGTTAGGGCATTGACCTGTCAATCCTTGGTGTCATTAACCTAGTGTTAGAGTTGACACCAATGACTGACAGAATGCCCTTTCTGTCAGTCATTGGTGTCATCAGGGAAGTGTTAGAGTTAGGATATTGACCTGTTGGTCATTGGTGTCATCAGGCTAGTGTTAGAGTTAGGGCATTGACCTGTCAGTCATTGGTGTTATCAGGCTAGTGTTAGAGTTAGGGCAGTGACCTGTCAGTCATTGGTGTCATCAGGCTAGTGTTAGAGTTAGGGCATTGACCTGTTAATCCTTGGTGTCATTAACCTAGTGTTAGAGTTGACACCAATGACTGACAGAATGCCCTTTCTGTCAGTCATTGGTGTCATCAGGGAAGTGTTAGAATTAGGATATTGACCTGTTGGTCATTGGTGTCATCAGGCTAGTGTTAGAGTTAGGGCATTGACTTGTCAATCATTGGTGTCATTAGGCTAGTGTTAGAGTTAGGGCATTCTGTCAGTCATTAGTGTCATCAGGCTAGTGTTAAGAGTTACTGACAGTGTCCTGTCAGTCATTAGTGTCATCAGGCTAGTGTTAGAGTTAGGACATTGACCTGTCAGTCATTGGTGTCATCAGGCTAGTGTTAGAGTTAGGGCATTGACCAGTCAGTCATTGGTGTCATCAAGCGAGTGTAAGAGTTAGGGCAGTGACCTGTAAGTCATTGGTGTCATCAGGCAAGTGTTAGAGTTAGGGCATTGACCTGTCAGTCATTGGTGTCATCAGGCAAATGTTAGAGTTAGGGCATTGACCTGTTGGTCATCGGTGTCATCAGGCTAGTGTTAGAGTTAGGACATTGACCTGTCAGTCATTGGTGTCATCAGGCTAGTGTTAGAGTTAGGGCATTGACCAGTGAGTCATTTGTGTCATCAAGCGAATGTAAGAGTTAGGGCAGTGACCTGTCAGTCATTGGTGTCATCAGGCTAGTGTTAGAGTTAGGGTGTTGACCTGTCAGTCATTGGTGTCATCAGGCAAATGTTAGAGTTAGGGCATTGACCTGTTGGTCATCGGTGTCATCAGGCTAGTGTTAGAGTTAGGACATTGACCTGTCAGTCATTGGTGTCATCAGGCTAGTGTTAGAGTTAGGGTGTTGACCTGTCAGTCATTGGTGTCATCAGGCTAGTGTTAGAGTTAGGGTGTTGACCTGTCAGTCATTGGTGTCATCAGGCTAGTGTTAGAGTTAGGGCATTCTGTCAG
This sequence comes from Limnoperna fortunei, assembly GCA_944474755.1. Taxonomy (NCBI): domain Eukaryota; kingdom Metazoa; phylum Mollusca; class Bivalvia; order Mytilida; family Modiolidae; genus Limnoperna; species Limnoperna fortunei. The sequence goes on along the minus strand of OX104120.1, from coordinate 32,163,003 downwards.
TCATTGGTGTCATCAGGGAAGTGTTAGTGTTATGACATTGACCTGTCAGTCATTGGTGTCATCAGGGAAGCGTAAGAGTTAGGGCATTCTGTCAGTCATTGGTGTCATCAGGGAAGTGTAAGTGTTATGACATTGACCTGTCAGTCATTGGTGTCATCAGGGAAATGTTAGAGTAAGGGCATTCTGTCAGTCATTGGTGTCATCAGGGAAGTGTTAGTGTTATGACATTGACCTGTCAGTCATTGGTGTCATCAGGGAAGTGTTAGAGTAAGGACATTGACCTGTCAGTCATTGGTGTCATCCGGGAAGTGTTATAGTTAGGGCATTAACCTGTCAGTCATTGGTGTCATCAGGGAAGTGTTAGAGTTAGGGCATTAACCTGTCAGCCACTGGTGTCATCAGGCTAGTGTTAGAATCATTGGTGTCATCAGGCAAGTGTTAGAGTTAGGGCATTGACCAGTCAGTCATTGGTATTATCAGGCAAGTGTTAGAGTTATGGCATTGACCTGTCAGTCATTGGTGTCATCAGAGAAGTGTTAGAGTTAGGGCATTGACCTGTCAGTCATTGGTATCATCAGGCTAGTGTTAGAGTTAGGGCATTGACCCGTCTGTCATTGGTGTCATTAGGCTAGTGTTAGAGTTAGGGCATTGACCAGTCAGTCATTGGTTTTTCAGGGAAATGTTAGAGTTAGGGCATTGACCTGTCAGTCATTGGTGTCATCAGGGAAGTGTTAGAGTTATGGCATTGACCTGTCAGTCATTGGTGTCATCAGGCTAGTGTTAGAGTTAGGGCATTGACCTGTCAGTCATTGGTGTCATCAGACTAGTGTTAGAGTTATGACATTGACCTGTCAGTCATTGGTGTCATCAGGGAAGTGTTAGAGTTATGACATTGACCTGTCAGTCATTGGTGTCATCAGGGAAGAGTTAGAGTTAGGGCATTGACCTGTCAGTCATTGGTGTCATCAGGCTAGTGTTAGAGTTAGGGCATTGATCTGTCAGTCATTGGTGTCATCAGGCTAGTGTTAGAGTTAGGACATTGACCTGTCAGTCATTGGTGTCATCAGGCTAGTGTTAGAGTTAGGGCATTGACCTGTCAGTCATTGGTGTCATCAGGCTAGTGTTAGAGTTAGGGCAGTGACCTGTCAGTCATTGGCGTCATCAGGCTAGTGTTAGAGTTAGGGCATTGATCTGTCAGTCATTGGTGTCATCAGGCTAGTGTTAGAGTTAGGGCATTGATCTGTCAGTCATTGGTGTCATCAGGCTAGTGTTAGAGTTAGGACATTGACCTGTCAGTCATTGGTGTCATCAGGCTAGTGTTAGAGTTAGGGCATTGACCTGTCAGTCATTGGTGTCATCAGGCTAGTGTTAGAGTTAGGGCAGTGACCTGTCAGTCATTGGCGTCATCAGGCTAGTGTTAGAGTTAAGGCATTGACCTGTCAGTCATTGGTGTCATCAGGCTAGTGTTAGAGTTAGGGCATTGACCAGTCAGTCATTGGTTTTTCAGGGAAATGTTAGAGTTAGGGCATTGACCTGTCAGTCATTGGTGTCATCAGGCTAGTGTTAGAGTTAGGGCAGTGACCTGTCAGTCATTGGCGTCATCAGGCTAGTGTTAGAGTTAGGGTGTTGACCTGTCAGTCATTGGTGTCATCAGGCTAGTGTTAGAGTTAGGGCATTGACCTGTCAGTCATTGGTGTCATCAGGCTAGTGTTAGAGTTAGGGCATTGACCAGTCAGTCATTTGTTTTTCAGGGAAATGTTAGAGTTAGGGCATTGATCTGTCAGTCATTGGTGTCATCAGGCTAGTGTTAGAGTTAGGGCAGTGACCTGTCAGTCATTGGTGTCATCAGGCTAGTGTTAGAGTTAGGGCATTGACCTGTCAGTCATTGGTGTCATCAGGCTAGTGTTAGAGTTAGGGCATTGACCTGTCAGTCATTGGTGTCATCAGGCTAGTGTTAGAGTTAGGGCATTGACATGTCAATCATTGGCGTCATCAAGCTAGTGTAATAGTTAGGGCATTGACCTGTCAGTCATTGGTGTCATCAGGCTAGTGTTAGAGTTAGGGCAGTGACCTGTCAGTCATTGGTGTCATCAGGCTAGTGTTAGAGTTAGGGCATTGACCTGTCAGTCATTGGTGTCATCAGGCTAGTGTTAGAGTTAGGACATTGACCTGTCAGTCATTGGTGTCATCAGGCTAGTGTTAGAGTTAGGGCATTGACATGTCAATCATTGGCGTCATCAAGCTAGTGTTAGAGTTAGGGCATTGACCTGTCAGTCATTGGTGTCATCAGGCTAGTGTTAGAGTTAGGGCAGTGACCTGTCAGTCATTGGTGTCATCAGGCTAGTGTTAGAGTTAGGGCATTGACCTGTCAGTCATTGGTGTCATCAGGCTAGTGTTAGAGTTAGGGCATTGATCTGTCAGTCATTGGTGTCATCAGGCTAGTGTTAAGATTTACTGACAGTGTCCTGTCAGTCATTGGTGTCTTCAGGCTAGTGTTAGAGTTAGGGCATTGACCGGTCAGTCATTGGTGTCAGATTGTTGCTGAAAATATGGCATTTTTAAATAACTTATCAGAATAAATGTTTACTTGGCCATCTGAAAAAATATTGTAGATCTACAAAAAAGAGAAAAACACAAAAAACAAAAGCTGTAGAACAGCCATCCAGTGTACAGAATCATCCAATGTACAGTTTTAATTAGTAAATTGAACATAAGGGAGCGATTCCTTAAAAAAAAACATAAAAATTACATCATACAGGCCTAGGGAAAAATGCATTAGTTGTGATCACTCTATCACTGAGTAGATATTGTCAGTAATACATCTGGTCAACACATTACAGAGGGTGTTTTGTTTCACACATAAATCATCTTCAGTGGCAGTGATGTTAATATTTCTCCCAGCATGCTATCTACAGAATAACAAATAAACAGATAATATTTGTGATAAAATAATCTTAAGATATTTTCATTTGGTAATCCTGGATATTTTTGAATTTGGAAAATGATTTATTTCTGTGTGTTTTCTTGTTTTTGTTTTTGTTTTTGAGGGGACTGGGGGTGGGGTGTACATAAAAGGCATAGATATCTCTAAATGTGTTTAGATTCTGTACAAAAATTTATAAAGCTGCCACAAATAGGTATAAAATATTTTAGCAATTTAAAACTTGCCACTTGTTTTTAAATCAAAACTGCCACGTTTTTAGTTTCAAAAGCTGCTACATGTTCATAATAGCTGTAGATTCAAAAACTATAACAGGTTTATGAAGTCAAAAGTTTATAAACAATTTTAGGTTCAAAGAACTTCACAAGTTGCTGCATTAAACCTGAGACTCTAAAGAAACTGTCATCGCCCTCCTGAACTGTATACTAGACACAAATAAATTCAAAATGTGGAAGTTTTCATTTTGTTTTTAAATAAACTAAGATGTCCATTTTATAAAGCTATAATTCAGATTTGAGCTTGTTTTAACATTTAATTAAAGATTTGTCAATTTTAAGTAGTGGCCATATTGGTTAAAAATCAGGGGCCATTGGGAGGGGGTGGGGGGTAGAATAGTGCATTTGGTCCAGTTGCACTTCATTTGCAAAACAGTATTGTTATGTTAGCCATAGTTCATTAAAAAAGTCAATCATTTATTTATATCAAACTCATCAAACTGTGACGGCGGTCGAGTGCAAATGACTATAAACGGACAGACGGATGCAGTGATGCTAGCTTTAGTCCTCAAAATCACATAAACACTAATTGTACTAATCTACAGTTTATTAAATATATATACATCTCAATTATATACAGTCAATTTTACATCATAGTTGGAGGAATGCCTTTCACAAAATCAAGTCCAAACATAACATTCAGGATATTCTAAATACTATCGGCCAAACGCACATGAGGTAACGGTTGAATATAATTCAACATAGTGGAATAACTAACAAATAATCCACCACAAAACACGCATAAATCCCATAACACAGAACACAGACTTATCCAAAGTCACTGGTTAACCATTAAGTACATCCAAAAACATCTCATGGCTCATATCAAAATAACACCAAAGAATCTACTCTAACATTGCCACAACTGCCTCTTTTCTTCTTCTTCCCTCTCCCCAAACTAACAAACAACTTGGTACTTATATACCCAAGCCTTATCACCTGACCTCAATTATCTCCTAAAATTCTCCTAACTTTCTCCTAAAATTCTCCTAACTTTCTCCTAAAATTCTCCTAACTTCCTCCTAACTTCCTCCTAATTTTCTCCTAATATTTACATCACCATAATAGTCAACAAACCATAAATCAGTTTAAACATGCATATACAGAACTGATAAAAGATATCATATTACTACTTTCACTACTCCCAGACTAGGTTAATGACTTTAACACATGGACAATACATAGATTACACTATAAAGACTAAAACAAAGTTGCTTATCAATTGGACACAAATTATAATTATGACATTCCTTCCCCTGCAAATAATGACTGACCTCAGTCATTGAAATATTCGAAAGTAAATCAACACATAAAAATAAGGAAAAGTTTAACAAAACAAACTATGCAATAATGTAAACAAAACAAGCAAAATATTAAAGTAAAATTAAACAAAATATTAACACTTACAGATTACTTTAAGACTTTAAAGTCACTGTTAAATTTGAAAGAAAGTCACATTAATTCATTTTAAATTGTCTCTGTGGTCCGGACTTCAAATGTTCATTTTTATCATCCAGAAGGAATTCAGCTAACTTAGAAAAGTCCACATTTTCAGGTACAAGATTCAAATTTTTGGTCTGCAACAATCCAGCAAAACTATACATTTTCGAATTCTCAACAGTTAATTTTCAGCATTAACTAGTATAAATGCAATATTATATAGCAAATGTCATAACTCAGTCATAGGAACTCGACCATGAGCATGACTGGCTAATACATAATAGCATTTCCACAGTCCTCAACACTTTCATAGAACAACTGTTTAACTGTTCAAATAGTTCAGAATGTTCATTCGTTCTAACTCTTAAGGAAAACATCTCTCCTTTAGGCTGTTCACTGTTTTGTCAAGATCTTCTTGAATACTTGAATCCAGATCCTCAAAGAAATTTGCTACTTTCCCTTAAAATGCAGGTAAAATTACTGCTTTCCTGTCCTTACTCCTACGATACACTTTGCTAATCCCTTTCGAATGTTTTTATCCAACTTTCGAAGTCCTCGCCAACTTCGCCAAAGAATTTAGATGGCGTAACATGCGATCTCTGTTCTGGAAAAACGCGAGTCTCCTGCACTACAGGAACGCTTGATGCTGAAACATTTTCATCTGGAGATAAACTCCTATTCCTATGCCTATTTCCACGTGGCATGATTACAGAAAAATTCACTTACTCTGTATTACAGAATACAACTAAATCCAATTGTTACAAATTTCACACACAAAATGCGTATTTTAGAATCGTATCCCACTTCTGACACCAAAAATAAATGTGACGGCGGTCGAGTGCAAATGACTATAAACGGACAGACGGATGCAGTGATGCTAGCTTTAGTCCTCAAAATCACATAAACACTAATTGTACTAATCTACAGTTTATTAAATATATATACATCTCAATTATATACAGTCAGTTTTACATCATAGTTGGAGGAATGCCTTTCGCAAAATCAAGTCCAAACATAACATTCAGGATATTCTAAATACTATCGGCCAAACGCACATGAGGTAACGGTTGAATATAATTCAACATAGTGGAATAACTAACAAATAATCCACCACAAAACACGCATAAATCCCATAACACAGAACACAGACTTATCCAAAGTCACGGGTTAACCATTAACCATTAAGTACATCCAAAAACATCTCATGGCTCATATCAAAATAACACCAAAGAATCTACTCTAACATTGCCACAACTGCCTCTTTTCTTCTTCTTCCCTCTCCCCAAACTAACAAACAACTTGGTACTTATATACCCAAGCCTTATCACCTGTCCTCAATTATCTCCTAAAATTCTCCTAACTTTCTCCTAAAATTCTCCTAACTTTCTCCTAAAATTCTCCTAACTTCCTCCTAACTTCCTCCTAATTTTCTCCTAATATTTACATCACCATAATAGTCAACAAACCATAAATCAGTTTAAACATGCATATACAGAACTGATAAAAGATATCATATTACTACTTTCACTACTCCCAGACTAAGTTAATGACTTTAACACATGGACAATACATAGATTACACTATAAAGACTAAAACAAAGTTGCTTATCAATTGGACACAAATTATAATTATGACAAAACCAAGTACTAGAAGTGTCCAAATTTGTTCCATTTAAAATTTTTTTTTTCTTATATTTGGGAGGAGCCCAGATATGAACCCTTACCAATCCCTTCCCAACACTCCTTGTTGCTGAGAACTGCAGATGGCCATGGGGACCTTCCAAAGGATTTTCCATTGGCACAGTGGTTTCAAAGTAACAGACTTTATGGACAACTGATCTTACAATAAGAAGTAACAGGTCTGCAATGCCAGGGGACAGATTTTATTAATATCTTTATGTTCTCTTTGTGTTTGATAGATAATAAAAAAACTAGAATAAAGGCAGAGAAATCGGTAATTAAAGTTTCTATTGACTAAGTTCTGGTTAAGGAACTTGCTCTTACATTGCTCAAAGAAAACCTGATCTGAATGTATCTAACATCTGTAATCTTGTTCATTGCACTTATTAAATAATTTCTATGATAGCTGGTACCACTTCATTGCTAAGAATCTCTTAGGAAAACATTATAACAGCAAAATTTGTCTTCTGGCAGAAATAACAGAAATCTTTGAAATATATTATTTATTGTTTTTCCTTCTCTGCTATTTATAAAAGTAACTCCTATGTTACTCTTAAACACATGCTTGTAAATTACAGTGGATGGACAAATATTTTATTGTAACAAGATAACTGTTTAAAACATTTCTTTTACGTTTCTGAGGCGTTTTTTGTTATATATATTTAGGATTGGAATTTAGAGATGTAAGAAGTAAGTTGGTAAAGAAACCTGCAGACAATCTGATAGAAACACCTAAACAATTCTCTGTTATTGATAAGAAACGTTGGTACTGTGATATAGTTATATCAGAATAAAATGTACTACTCAATAACAGTGGATACACCCCTGTAATCTCTGAGGTATCCTATACAAGTAATGTCATACTTAATAACAGTGGATACACCCCTGTAATCTCTGAGGTATCCTATACCAGTAATGTCATACTCAATAACAGTGGATACACCCCTGTAATCTCCGAGGTATCCTATACAAGTAATGTCATACTTAATAACAGTGGATACACCCCTGTAATCTCTGAGGTATCCTATACCAGTAATATCATAATCAATAACAGTGGATACACCCCTGTAATCTCTGAGGTATCCTATGCCAGTAATGTCATACTTAATAACAGTGGATACACCCCTGTAATCTGTGACGGCGGTCGAGTGCAAATGACTATAAACGGACAGACGGATGCAGTGATGCTGGCTTTAGTCCTCAAAATCACATAAACACTAATTGTACTAGTCTACTGTTTATTAAATATATCTACATCTCAATTATCTACAGTCAATTTTACAACATAGTAGGAGGAATGCCTTTCACAAAATCAGCACCAAACATTACATTCAAGATATATTCTAAATCCTATCGGCCAAACGCACATGAGGTAACGGTTGAATATAATTCAACATAGTGGAATAACTAACAAATAATCCACCACAAAACACGCATAAATCCCATAACACAGAACACAGACTTATCCAAAGTCACTGGTTAACCATTAAGTACATCCAAAAACATCTCATGGCTCATATCAAAATAACAGCAAAGAACCTACTCTAACATTGCCACAACTGCCTCTCTCTTTTTTCCTCCCAACTAACAAAAAACTTGGTACTTATATACCCAAGCCTTATCACCTGACCTCAATTATCTCCTAAAATTCTCCTAACTTTCTCCTAAAATTCTCCTAACTTTCTCCGAAAATTCTCCTAACTTCCTCCTAATTTCCTCCTAATTTTCTCCTAACACTTACAACACCATAATAGTAAACAAACCATAAATCAGTTTAAACATGCATATATAACTGATAAAAGATATCATATTACTTCTTTCACTACTCCCAGACTAAGTTAATGACTTAACACATGGACAATACATTGATTACACTATAAAGACTAAAACAAAGTTGCTTATCAATTGGATACAAATTATAATTATGACAAATCTCTGAGGTATCCTATACCAGTAATGTCATACTCAATAACAGTGGATACACCCCTGTAATCTCTGAGGTATCCTATACCAGTAATGTCCTACTCAATAACAGTGGATACACCCCTGTAATCTCTGAGGTATCCTATACCAGTAATGTCATAATCAATAACAGAGGATACACCCCTGTAATCTCTGAGGTATCCTATACCAGTAATGTCATACTCAATAACAGAGAATACACCCCTGTAATCTCTGAGGTATCCTATACCAGTAATGTCATACTCAATAACAGAGAATACACCCCTGTAATCTCTGAGGTATCCTATACCAGTAATGTCATACTTAATAACAGAGGATACACCCCTGTAATCTCTGAGGTATCCTATACCAGTAATGTCATACTTAATAACAGTGGATACACCCCTGTAATCTCTGAGGTATCCTATACCAGTAATGTCATACTTAATAACAGTGGATACACCCCTGTAATGTCTGAGGTATCCTATACCAGTAATGTCATACTTAATAACAGTGGATACACCCCTGTAATCTCCGAGGTATCCTATACAAGTAATGTCATACTTAATAACAGTGGATACACCCCTGTAATCTCTGAGGTATCCTATACCAGTAATGTCATACTTAATAACAGTGGATACACCCCTGTAATCTCTGAGGTATCCTATACCAGTAATGTCATACTTAATAACAGTGGATACACCCCTGTAATCTCTGAGGTATCCTATACCAGTAATGTCATACTTAATAACAGTGGATACACCCCTGTAATCTCTGAGGTATCCTATACCAGTAATGTCATACTTAATAACAGTGGATACACCCCTGTAATGTCTGAGGTATCCTATACCAGTAATGTCATACTTAATAACAGTGGATACACCCCTGTAATCTCTGAGGTATCCTATACAAGTAATGTCATACTTAATAACAGTGGATACACCCCTGTAATCTCTGAGGTATCCTATACCAGTAATGTCATAATCAATAACAGTGGATACACCCCTGTATTCTCTGAGGTATCCTATACCAGTAATGTCATACTTAATAACAGTGGATACACCCCTGTAATCTCAGAGGTATCCTATACCAGTAATGTCCTACTCAATAACAGAGAATACACCCCTGTAATCTCTGAGGTATCCTATACCAGTAATGTCATACTCAATAACAGAGGATACACCCCTGTAATCTCTGAGGTATCCTATACCAGTAATGTCATACTCAATAACAGAGAATACACCCCTGTAATCTCTGAGGTATCCTATACCAGTAATATCATAATCAATAACAGAGGATACACCCCTGTAATCTCTGAGGTATCCTATACCAGTAATGTCATACTTAATAACAGTGGATACACCCCTGTAATCTCTGAGGTATCCTATACCAGTAATGTCATACTTAATAACAGTGGATACACCCCTGTAATCTCCGAGGTATCCTATACAAGTAATGTCATACTTAATAACAGTGGATACACCCCTGTAATCTCTGAGGTATCCTATACCAGTAATGTCATACTCAATAACAGAGAATACACCCCTGTAATCTCTGAGGTATCCTATACCAGTAATATCATAATCAATAACAGAGGATACACCCCTGTAATCTCTGAGGTATCCTATACCAGTAATGTCATAATCAATAACAGTGGATACACCCCTGTAATCTCTGAGGTATCCTATACCAGTAATGTCATACTTAATAACAGAGGATACACCCCTGTAATCTCTGAGGTATCCTATACCAGTAATATCATACTTAATAACAGAGGATACACCCTTGTAATCTCTGAGGTATCCTATACCAGTAATGTCATAATCAATAACAGTGGATACACCCCTGTAATCTCTGAGGTATCCTATACCAGTAATGTCATACTTAATAACAGTGGATACACCCCTGTAATCTCTGAGGTATCCTATACCAGTAATGTCATACTTAATAACAGAGGATACACCCTTGTAATCTCTGAGGTATCCTATACCAGTAATGTCATAATCAATAACAGTGGATACACCCCTGTAATCTCTGAGGTATCCTATACCAGTAATGTCATACTTAATAACAGAGAATACACCCCTGTAATCTCTGAGGTATCCTATACAAGTAATGTCATACTTAATAACAGTGGATACACCCTTGTAATCTCTGAGGTATCCTATACCAGTAATGTCATAATCAATAACAGAGAATACACCCCTGTAATCTCTGAGGTATCCTATACCAGTAATGTCATACTTAATAACAGTGGATACACCCCTGTAATCTCTGAGGTATCCTATACCAGTAATGTCATAATCAATAACAGTGGATACACCCCTGTAATCTCTGAGGTATCCTATACCAGTAATGTCATACTTAATAACAGTGGATACACCCTTGTAATCTCTGAGGTATCCTATACCAGTAATGTCATAATCAATAACAGTGGATACACCCCTGTAATCTCTGAGGTATCCTATACCAGTAATGTCATACTTAATAACAGAGGATACACCCCTGTAATCTCTGAGGTATCCTATACCAGTAATATCATACTTAATAACAGAGGATACACCCTTGTAATCTCTGAGGTATCCTATACCAGTAATGTCATAATCAATAACAGTGGATACACCCCTGTAATCTCTGAGGTATCCTATACCAGTAATGTCATACTTAATAACAGAGAATACACCCCTGTAATCTCTGAGGTATCCTATACAAGTAATGTCATACTTAATAACAGTGGATACACCCCTGTAATCTCTGAGGTATCCTATACCAGTAATGTCATACTCAATAACAGAGAATACACCCCTGTAATCTCTGAGGTATCCTATACCAGTAATGTCATACTTAATAACAGTGGATACACCCCTGTAATCTCTGAGGTATCCTATACCAGTAATGTCATACTTAATAACAGAGGATACACCCCTGTAATCTCTGAGGTATCCTATACCAGTAATGTCATACTCAATAACAGTGGATACACCCCTGTAATCTCCGAGGTATCCTATACCAGTAATGTCATACTTAATAACAGTGGATACACCCCTGTAATCTCTGAGGTATCCTATACCAGTAATGTCATACTTAATAACAGAGAATACACCCCTGTAATCTCTGAGGTATCCTATACCAGTAATATCATAATCAATAACAGAGGATACACCCCTGTAATCTCTGAGGTATCCTATACCAGTAATGTCATACTTAATAACAGTGGATACACCCCTGTAATCTCTGAGGTATCCTATACCAGTAATGTCATAATCAATAACAGTGGATACACCCCTGTAATCTCTGAGGTATCCTATACCAGTAATATCATAATCAATAACAGAGGATACACCCTTGTAATCTCTGAGGTATCCTATACCAGTAATGTCATACTTAATAACAGAGGATACACCCCTGTAATCTCTGAGGTATCCTATACCAGTAATGTCATAATCAATAACAGTGGATACACCCCTGTAATCTCTGAGGTATCCTATACCAGTAATATCATAATCAATAACAGGATACACCCTTGTAATCTCTGAGGTATCCTATACCAGTAATGTCATACTCAATAACAGAGAATACACCCTTGCAATCTCTGAGGTATCCTATTAATGTCCTACCCAATAACAGAGGATATACCCCTGTAATCTCTGACGTATCCTATACCAGTAATGTCCTAGGTCAGCATTACTAAAAATATAGATAGTTACATTTGGCTCAATCAGTTTTGTTTTAAATTTGATCTATTTGAATGGGACCTATTTCATAATCTTTGCATGATTTGGTTTTAGTTAAAAGTCGTAACCTATTTTTTCATGTCATGTGTATTTGTAAAATTATATATTGTACATTTTACATACACTGTACGTTTCAAATAAACTTTATTTCACATACACTGTACATTTCACATTCATTGTACATTTCACATTCATTGTACATTTCACATTCACTGTACATTTCACATACACTGTACATTTCACATACATTGTACATTTCACATACATTGTACATTTCACATTCACTGTACATTTCACATTTCACATACACTGTACATTTCACATTCACTGTACATTTCACAAACATTGCACATTTCACATACACTGTACATTTCACATACATTGTGCATTTCACATACATTGTACATTTCACATACACTGTACATTTCACATGCACTGTACATTTCACATTTCACATACACTGTACATTTCACATTTCACATACACTGTACATTTCACATTTCACATACACTGTACATTTCACATTTCACATACACTACATTTCACATACACTGTACATTTCACATTTCACATACACTGTTACATTTCACATTTCACATACACTGTACATTTCACATTTCACATACACTGTACATTTCACATTTCAAATACACTGTACATTTCACATTTCACATACACTGTACATTTCACATACACTGTACATTTCACATTTCACAAACTGTACATTTCACATTTCACAAACACTGTACATTTCACATTTCACAAACACTGTACATTTCACATTTCACATTCACTGTACATTTCACATTCATTGTACATTTCACATTCACTGTACATTTCAGAAACATTGTACATTTCACATACACTGTACATTTCACAAACACTGTACATTTCACATACACTGTACATTTCACATTTCACATACACTGTACATTTCACAAACACTGTACATTTCACATACACTGTACATTTCACAAACACTGTACATTTCACATTTCACATACACTGTACATTTCACATTTCACAAACACTGTACATTTCACATTTCACAAACACTGCACATTTCACATTTCACAAACACTGTACATTTCGCATTTCACAAACACTCTACATTTCACATTTCACATACACTGTATATTTCACAAACACTGTACATTTCACATTTCACATACACTGTACATTTCACATTCACTGTACATTTCACATACACTGTACATTTCACAAACACTGTACATTTCACATACACTGTACATTTCACAAACACTGTACATTTCACATTTCACATACACTGTACATTTCACATTTCACAAACACTATACATTTCACATTTCACAAACACTGCACATTTCACATTTCACAAACACTGTACATTTCGCATTTCACAAACACTGTACATTTCACATTTGTCTATTTCTAAGCACCTTAACTCCAATCAAACACTGTATATTTCACAAACACTGTACATTTCACATTTCACATACACTGTATATTTCACATACACTGTACATTTCACATTTCACAAACACTGTACATTTCACATTTCACAAACACTGTACATTTCACATTTCACATACACTGTATATTTCACAAACACTATACATTTCACATTTCACAAACACTGTACATTTCGCATTTCACAAACACTGTACATTTCACATTTGTCTATTTCTAAGCACCTTAACTCCAATCAAACATTGTATATTTCACAAACACTGTACATTTCACATTTCACATACACTGTATATTTCACATACACTGTACATTTCACAAACACTGTACATTTTACATACGCTGTACATTTCACATTCACTGTACATTTCACATACACTGTACATTTCACAAACACTGTACATTTCACATTTCACATACACTGTACATTTCACATTTCACAAACACTGTACATTTCACATTTCACAAACACTGCACATTTCACATTTCACAAACACTGTACATTTCGCATTTCACAAACACTCTACATTTCACATTTCACATACACTGTACATTTCACATTTCACATACTCTGTATATTTCACGAACACTGTACATTTCACATTCACTGTACATTGCACATTTCACAAACACTGTACATTTCACATTTCACATTTCACACACACTGTACATTTCACATTTCACATACACTGTACATTTCACAAACACTGTACATTTCACATTCACTGTACATTTCACAAACATTGTACATTTCACATACACTGTACATTTCACAAACACTGTACATTTCACATTTCACATACAATGAACATTTCACATTCTCTGTACATTTCACAAACACTGTACATTTTACATTTCACATACATTGTATATTTCACAAACATTGTACATTTCACAAACACTGTACATTTCACATTCACATACATTGTTCACATTTCACAAACATTGTACATTTCACAAACACTGTACATTTCACATTTCACATACACTGTATATTTCACATACACTGTACATTTCACAAACACTGTACATTTTACATACGCTGTACATTTCACAAACACTGTACATTTCACAAACATTGTACATTTCACAAACACTGAACATTTCACATACACTGTACATTTCACATACACTGTACATTTCACATACATTGTACATTTCACATTTCACATACATTGTACATTTCACATACACTGTACATTGCACAAACACTTTACATTACACATACATTGTACATTTCACATTCACTTTACATTTTACATGTAATACATTCTACATAAATTGTGGGTTTGAGCCAAAGTACAGGATACGTTCTCCAATTTTAATGGACAAGAATTGATAGTTTTCCTACTGAAGGTTGGGAGTTTCTCCAGGTACTCTCAATAAATACTGGATCCCATTATATAGCTGAAAGTGGCATCATGCAAGCACCATTCAAACAAACCAACATTTGATACATGCTGTAGACTTCACATGCATCCAATGTACATGTGTTGTTCTTTTAAGATCTGCTGTAACATTTCACATCACTTCATTTCACCCACTGTAAATTTCACAGTTGTGAACAATTGACATCAATTGCACAATAAAAATCCATTTTTATTTCCACTGGGCAATTTACATCCACTAAACAATAAACATTCACTCTACATTTCTGAATCTACTGGGCAATTGAAATTCACTGTATGCTTTTTAATCCACTGGGCAATTTACATCCTCTATACATTTGACAATCCTCTGACAATTTACATCCAATTTACATTTGACAATCATCTGACAATTTACATCCAATTTAAATTTGACAATCCTCTGACAATTTACATCCAATTTACATTTGACAATCCTCTGACAATTTACATCCAATTTACATTTGACAATCCTCTGACAATTTACATCCAATTTACATTTGACAATCCTCTGACAATTTACATCCAATTTACATTTGACAATCCTCTGACAATTTACATCCAATTTACATTTCACAATCCTCTGGCAATTTACATCCTCTATACATTTGACAATCCTCTGACAATTTACATCCTCTATACATTTGACAATCCTCTGACAATTTACATCCTCTATACATTTGACAATCCTCTGACAATTTACATCCTCTTTACATTTCACAATCCTCTGACAATTTACATTCACTTTACATTTGACAATCCTCTGGCAATTTACATCCTCTTTACATTTGACAATCCTCTGACAATTTACATCCACTTTACATTTGACAATCCTCTGACAATTTACATCTACTTTACATTTGACAATCCTCTGACAATTTACATCCACTTTACATTTGACAATCCTCTGACAATTTACATCCAGTTTACATTTGACAATCCTCTGACAATTTACATCCTCTATACATTTGACAATCCTCTGACAATTTACATCCACTTTACATTTGACAATCCTCTGGCAATTTACATCCTCTTTACATTTGACAATCCTCTGACAATTTACATCCAATTTACATTTGACAATCCTCTGACAATTTTGACAATCCTCTGACAATTCAAATCCTCTATACATTTCACAATCCTCTGACAATTTACATCCTCTATACATTTGACAATCCTCTGACAATTTACATCATCTTTACATTTCACAATCCTCTGACAATTTACATCCACTTTACATTTGACAATCCTCTGGCAATTTACATTCTCTTTACATTTGACAATTTACATCCACTTTACATTTGACAATCCTTTGACAATTTACATCCACTTTACATTTGACAATCCTCTGACAATTTACATCCAATTTACATTTGACAATCCTCTGACAATTTACATCCTCTATACATTTGATAATCCTCTGACAATTTACATCCACTTTACATTTGACAATCCTCTGGCAATTTACATCCTCTTTACATTTGACAATCCTCTGACAATTTACATTTGACAATCCTCTGACAATTTACATCCTCTATACATTTGACAATCCTCTGACAATTTACATCCTCTATACATTTGACAATCCTCTGACAATTTACATCCAATTTACATTTGACAATCCTCTGACAATTTACATCCTCTTTACATTTGACAATCCTCTGGCAATTTACATCCAATTTACATTTGACAATCCTCTAACAATTTACATCCACTTTACGTTTGACAATCCTCTGGCAATTTACATCCACTTTACATTTCTCAATCCTCTGACAATTTACATCTACTTTACATTTGATAATCCTCTGACAATTTACATTCTCTTTACATTTGACAATCCTCTGGCAATTTACATTCTCTTTACATTTGACAATTTACATCCACTTTACATTTGACAATCCTTTGACAATTTACATCCACTTTACATTTGACAATCCTCTGACAATTTACATCCAATTTACATTTGACAATCCTCTGACAATTTACATCCTCTATACATTTGACAATCCTCTGACAATTTACATCCAATTTACATTTGACAATCCTCTGACAATTTACATCCTCTTTACATTTGACAATCCTCTGACAATTTACATCCAATTTACATTTGACAATCCGCTGACAATTTACATCCAATTTACATTTGACAATCCTCTGACAATTTACATCCTCTTTACATTTCACAATCCTCTGACAATTTACATCCTCTATACATTTGACAATCCTCTGACAATTTACATCCTCTTTACATTTGACAATCCTCTGACAATTTACATCCAATTTACATTTGACAATCCTCTGACAATTTACATCCTCTTTAAATTTGACAATCCTCTGACAATTTACATCCAATTTACATTTGACAATCCGCTGACAATTTACATCCAATTTACATTTGACAATCCTCTGGCAATTTACATCCTCTTTACATTTGACAATCCTCTGACAATTTACATCCTCTATACATTTGACAATCCTCTGACAATTTACATCCACTTTACATTTCACAATCCTCTGACAATTTACATCCACTTTACATTTGACAATCCTCTGGCAATTTACATTCTCTTTACATTTGACAATCCTCTGACAATTTACATCCACTTTACATTTGACAATCCTCTGACAATTTACATCCACTTTACATTTGACAATCCTCTGACAATTTACATCCACTTTACATTTGACAATCCTCTGACAATTTACATCCAATTTACATTTGACAATCCTCTGACAATTTACATCCACTTTACATTTGACAATCCTCTGACAATTTACATCCACTTTACATTTGACAATCCTCTGACAATTTACATCCACTTTACATTTGACAATCCTCTGACAATTTACATCCAATTTACATTTGACAATCCTCTGACAATTTACATCCACTTTACATTTGACAATCCTCTGACAATTTACATTCTCTTTACATTTGACAATCCTCTGACAATTTACATCCAATTTACATTTGACAATCCTCTGACAATTTACATCCACTTTACATTTGACAATCCTCTGACAATTTACATCCAATTTACATTTGACAATCCTCTGACAATTTACATCCTCTATACATTTGATAATCCTCTGACAATTTACATCCACTTTACATTTGACAATCCTCTGACAATTTACATCCTCTTTACATTTGACAATCCTCTGACAATTTACATTTGACAATCCTCTGACAATTTACATCCTCTATACATTTGACAATCCTCTGACAGTTTACATCCTCTATACATTTGACAATCCTCTGACAATTTACATCCTCTATACATTTGACAATCCTCTGACAATTTACATTCAATTTACATTTGACAATCCTCTGACAATTTACATCCTCTTTACATTTGACAATCCTCTGGCAATTTACATCCAATTTACATTTGACAATCCTCTGACAATTTACATCCACTTTACGTTTGACAATCCTCTGGCAATTTACATCCACTTTACATTTCTCAATCCTCTGACAATTTACATCCACTTTACATTTGATAATCCTCTGACAATTTACATTCTCTTTACATTTGACAATCCTCTGACAATTTACATCCTCTATACATTTGACAATCCTCTGACAATTTACATCCAATTTACATTTGACAATCCTCTGACAATTTACATCCTCTTTACATTTGACAATCCTCTGACAATTTACATCCAATTTACATTTGACAATCCGCTGACAATTTACATCCAATTTACATTTGACAATCCTCTGACAATTTACATCCAATTTACATTTGACAATCCTCTGACAATTTACATCCTCTTTACATTTGACAATCCTCTGACAATTTACATCCAATTTACATTTGACAATCCTCTGACAATTTACATCCAATTTACATTTGACAATCCTCTGACAATTTACATCCACTTTACATTTGACAATCCTCTGACAATTTACATCCACTTTACATTTGACAATCCTCTGACAATTTACATCCAATTTACATTTGACAATCCTCTAACAATTTACATCCACTTTACGTTTGACAATCCTCTGGCAATTTACATCCACTTTACATTTCTCAATCCTCTGACAATTTACATCTACTTTACATTTGATAATCCTCTGACAATTTACATTCTCTTTACATTTGACAATCCTCTGACAATTTACATCCTCTATACATTTGACAATCCTCTGACAATTTACATCCAATTTACATTTGACAATCCTCTGACAATTTACATCCTCTTTACATTTGACAATCCTCTGACAATTTACATCCAATTTACATTTGACAATCCGCTGACAATTTACATCCAATTTACATTTGACAATCCTCTGACAATTTACATCCTCTTTACATTTCACAATCCTCTGACAATTTACATCCTCTATACATTTGACAATCCTCTGACAATTTACATCCTCTTTACATTTGACAATCCTCTGACAATTTACATCCAATTTACATTTGACAATCCTCTGACAATTTACATCCTCTTTACATTTGACAATCCTCTGACAATTTACATCCAATTTACATTTGACAATCCGCTGACAATTTACATCCAATTTACATTTGACAATCCTCTGACAATTTACATCCTCTTTACATTTCACAATCCTCTGACAATTTACATCCTCTATACATTTGACAATCCTCTGACAATTTACATCCACTTTACATTTCACAATCCTCTGACAATTTACATCCACTTTACATTTGACAATCCTCTGGCAATTTACATTCTCTTTACATTTGACAATCCTCTGACAATTTACATCCACTTTACATTTGACAATCCTCTGACAATTTACATCCACTTTACATTTGACAATCCTCTGACAATTTACATCCACTTTACATTTGACAATCCTCTGACAATTTACATCCAATTTACATTTGACAATCCTCTGACAATTTACATCCACTTTACATTTGACAATCCTCTGACAATTTACATTCTCTTTACATTTGACAATCCTCTGACAATTTACATCGAATTTACATTTGACAATCCTCTGACAATTTACATCCTCTTTACATTTCACAATCCTCTGACAATTTACATCCTCTATACATTTGACAATCCTCTGACAATTTACATCCTCTTTACATTTCACAATCCTCTGACAATTTACATCCACTTTACATTTGACAATCCTCTGGCAATTTACATTCTCTTTACATTTGACAATCCTCTGACAATTTACATCCACTTTACATTTGACAATCCTCTGACAATTTACATCCACTTTACATTTGACAATCCTCTGACAATTTACATCCACTTTACATTTGACAATCCTCTGACAATTTACATCCAATTTACATTTGACAATCCTCTGACAATTTACATCCACTTTACATTTGACAATCCTCTGACAATTTACATTCTCTTTACATTTGACAATCCTCTGACAATTTACATCCAATTTACATTTGACAATCCTCTGACAATTTACATCCACTTTACATTTGACAATCCTCTGACAATTTACATCCAATTTACATTTGACAATCCTCTGACAATTTACATCCTCTATACATTTGATAATCCTCTGACAATTTACATCCTCTTTACATTTGACAATCCTCTGACAATTTACATCCTCTTTACATTTGACAATCCTCTGACAATTTACATTTGACAATCCTCTGACAATTTACATCCTCTATACATTTGACAATCCTCTGACAATTTACATCCTCTATACATTTGACAATCCTCTGACAATTTACATCCTCTATACATTTGACAATCCTCTGACAATTTACATTCAATTTACATTTGACAATCCTCTGACAATTTACATCCTCTTTACATTTGACAATCCTCTGGCAATTTACATCCAATTTACATTTGACAATCCTCTGACAATTTACATCCACTTTACATTTGACAATCCTCTGGCAATTTACATCCACTTTACATTTCTCAATCCTCTGACAATTTACATCCACTTTACATTTGACAATCCTCTTACAATTTACATCCAATTTACATTTGATAATCCTCTGACAATTTACATTCTCTTTACATTTGACAATCCTCTGACAATTTACATCCTCTATACATTTGACAATCCTCTGACAATTTACATCCAATTTACATTTGACAATCCTCTGACAATTTACATCCTCTTTACATTTGACAATCCTCTGACAATTTACATCCAATTTACATTTGACAATCCGCTGACAATTTACATCCAATTTACATTTGACAATCCTCTGACAATTTACATCCAATTTACATTTGACAATCCTCTGACAATTTACATCCTCTTTACATTTGACAATCCTCTGACAATTTACATCCAATTTACATTTGACAATCCTCTGACAATTTACATCCAATTTACATTTGACAATCCTCTGACAATTTACATCCACTTTACATTTGACAATCCTCTGACAATTTACATCCACTTTACATTTGACAATCCTCTTACAATTTACATCCAATTTACATTTCACAATCCTCTGACAATTTACATCCAATTTACATTTGACAATCCTCTGACAATTTACATCCAATTTACATTTGACAATCCTCTGACAATTTACATCCACTTTACATTTGACAATCCTCTGACAATTTACATCCTCTATACATTTGACAATCCTCTGACAATTTACATCCAATTTACATTTGACAATCCTCTGACAATTTACATCCAATTTACATTTGACAATCCTCTGACAATTTACATCCAATTTACATTTGACAATCCTCTGACAATTTACATCCAATTTACATTTGACAATCCTCTGACAATTTACATCCAATTTACATTTGACAATCCTCTGACAATTTACATCCTCTTTACATTTGACAATCCTCTGACAATTTACATCCAATTTACATTTGACAATCCTCTGACAATTTACATCCAATTTACATTTGACAATCCTCTGACAATTTACATCCAATTTACATTTGACAATCCTCTGACAATTTACATCCTATTTACATTTGACAATCCTCTGGCAATTTACATCCACTTTACATTTCTCAATCCACTGGTAATTTATATCCACTTTATGCTTTCCAGTCCATTGTACATTTCATAGTCCACTGGGCAATTTATAGACTTGCCACAAGTCCATTTGAAGTTTTTGCTATTAGAGAGATATGCCTTAAATATCAACATTTCCTATACTATCAGCTAGTGTACAAAGGCTAGGCAATTGACATCCACTGCATATTTCTCAATCCACTGGGCAATTTACATCCACTGTACATTCAGGACATCTAACTTTTCTATTAATTTTCAGACCATACCTTTCTGGTAATCAAACCAGAAATAGATTTTTCTGGTTATCACACTGACATTAATTTTTTTCTTATCATATTTTTAGTTGTGCTTGACAATTGTTTTTATCTTTCAATAAAAAATGTTTTAAAATGCTTCTATGATAAAACTGTTGTTTTACTTGTAATATTTCAACCACAAAGGGGCCTCAAGTCTAAAATTACAATCAAAATTGTCTAATTGGTCAATAGTTTTCAAAGTTGTTTGTGACATCATGCTGTTACCAATGTTGACCAATCAGAATTCATATTGTGTTGCATGGCTAAAAAATACACCAAAAATATACATGCACAAAATTCAGGTCTGTTTTATTTGTTAAAGGAACTTTTGTGGTTAGAGAGACATTCTATTTTATATAAATTGTTGAATTCATTAATTACACAAATTATTTAGTAATTTACTTATCACATTTGTATTATTACTCAGTACAAAATTAGGGAAAATGGATGTCCAAAAATATTGATCTCAATCATTTTCCATTTTGTTGAGAATAATCTGATCTGGTTTGTCAGCATTATATAAAGCTGATATATCATTTACAGAGAATCTGATACTTAACTGATGGTAGATGTCCCCTAATATCAAATGGTACATTGTTTCAAAGCATGACCTTAATTTTATATTTTATGACTAATTTTATTAGAATTCATTTGAGTTTTAACCATTTATCAGCTTGGACAGAAAATTATCCAGATCAGGTCTTCAAGGAATTTGATCAAGTGTAAATAGGCATTAAGTGTATTAACAGTTCAGCAATCCTTTTTAAAATTCGAATTTAATTGGTAAAATTTGATGATTTTCTAGAATGTAAATTATTAGTAGAAGAGTAATTAAATTTCTTTTTGAAATTTGAAGTATTAATTTTTTGTCAGTTTGGAAAACCAAGCATTGTTGAAAAGACTTCATAATTTTCTTTGCTCAAGAAGGAACAACATTAACTAGAGATAAGAACAGCTGTCATCTGCCAAGAACAAAATTAACTAGAGGCAAGAACTGCTGTCATCTGCCAAGAACAACATTAACTAGAGGCAAGAACTGCTGTCATCTGCTAAGAACAAGATAAACTAGTGTTAAAGAACTGTTCTCATCTGCCAAGAACAACATTAACTAGAGGCAAGAACTGCTGTCATCTGCCAAGAACAACATTAACTAGAGGCAAGAACTGCTGTCATCTGCCAAGAACAACATTAACTAGAGGCAAGAATTGCTGTCATCTGCCAAGAACAACATTAACTAGAGGCAAGAACTGCTGTCATCTGCCAAGAACAACATTAACTATAGATAAGAACTGCTGTCATCTGCCAAGAACAACATTAACTAGAGGCAAGAACTGCTGTCATCTGCCAAGAACAACATTAACTAGAGGCAAGAACTGCTGTCATCTGCCAAGAACAACATTAACTAGAGGCAAGAACTG
The DNA here is from genome assembly GCA_944474755.1 of Limnoperna fortunei. NCBI lineage: Eukaryota > Metazoa > Mollusca > Bivalvia > Mytilida > Modiolidae > Limnoperna > Limnoperna fortunei. The sequence continues at coordinate 32,139,436 of OX104120.1, read as the reverse complement.
CTGTCATCTGCCAAGAACAACATTAACTAGAGGCAAGAACTGCTGTCATCTGCCAAGAACAACATTAACTATAGATAAGAACTGCTGTCATCTGCCAAGAACAACATTAACTAGAGGCAAGAACTGCTGTCATCTGCCAAGAACAACATTAACTAGAGGCAAGAACTGCTGTCATCTGCCAAGAACAACATTAACTAGAGGCAAGAACTGCTGTCATCTGCCAAGAACAACATTAACTAGAGGCAAGAACTGCTGTCATCTGCCAAGAACAACATTAACTAGAGGCAAGAACTGCTGTCATCTGCCAAGAACAACATTAACTAGAGGCAAGAACTGCTGTCATCTGTCAAGAACAACATTAACTAGAGGCAAGAACTGCTGTCATCTGCCAAGAACAACATTAACTAGAGGCAAGAACTGCTGTCATCTGCCAAGAACAACATTAACTATAGATAAGAACTGATGTCATCTGCCAAGAACAACATTAACTATAGATAAGAACTGCTGTCATCTGCCAAGAACAACATTAACTAGAGGCAAGAACTGCTGTCATCTGCCAAGAACAACATTAACTATAGATAAGAACTGATGTCATCTGCCAAGAACAACATTAACTATAGATAAGAACTGCTGTCGTCTGCTAAGAACAACATTAACTAGAGGCAAGAACTGCTGTCATCTGCCAAGAACAACATTAACTATAGATAAGAACTGATGTCATTTGCCAAGAACAACATTAACTAGAGGCAAGAACTGCTGTCATCTGCCAAGAACAACATTAACTATAGATAAGAACTGATGTCATCTGCCAAGAAAAACATTAACTATAGATAAGAACTGCTGTCATCTGCCAAGAACAAGATCAGGTATGACCAACTGTATTTATTATAAAGAGTTTAGATAGATCTCTGTTGTAACTCACATTGATCGATGGCCATGTGAGCCAGTAAGACTAACTTCTGCATTAATTTGACAAATGGGGCAGGTTTAGCTCATTGGCAGGGCATTTCACCACAAGTTAGTAGACATAAACTTGAAATTCCTAATGCATCTTTAATTTTTAGTTTGATTAAATTCTAATGTTACAGATTTTATTGTCCCCCGCCGCAATGTGACAGGGTAGTTATGGTCTGCGTCCATGTGTATGTCCGTCACACTTTTGTGGACACAACTCCTCTGAAACAGCTTGATGGATTGCTTTGATATTTAGCAGGATTAATTGTTATGATAAGTAGATGTGCATACTATATTGTCATTTTGATTTGTCAAATTTTGTAGGAGTTATGGAACTTTGACCATTTCAGCAATATGATACAATGGTGGCTATTGTGGACGCATCTCATCTGAAACCGCTTGACAGATTGCTTTGATATTTGGTAGGATTAATTGTTATGATGTGTAGATGTGCATACTTTACCATCATTTTGATTCATCAAAATTTGTAGGAGTTATGGACCTGAACATTTCAGCAATATAATGCAATGGAAGGTCTTGTGGGAGCATTATCTGAAACAGTACAATGGATTGCTTTGATATTTAATAGGATTAATCATTGTGATGTGTACTACCACCATTTTGATTTGTCAAATTTTTTAGGACTGATCATTTTAGCAATATTGAACAATGTTGAAAGCAAATTTTATCAAGCACTATCTACTAGAGTTTCACATTCTGATGAAGTTTTTTCATGTAGTTGCTTCCCAAATACCTGTCAAAACAGTCCTAATATTACATGCTTATTATTTTCTCTCAAATTTAAATGTATCACAAAAATTGTTCTTCTATTTTATTTTCTCACACCTCTGATGCAATTGGATACAGCAGCGGCGGGGGACATTTGGCTACATGTAGCAAATTGCCCTTGTTTCACTTTTTATCAATATTTGTTAGTTGGTCTTAAACATTGTTGTAATGTTGCTCTGTTCTGACTTATTATACAATATTGAATAAATTCTTCCCTTAACAAGAAAAACAACTTCTCCGTGCCTTTTATAACTTTTACTATAGATACCACTTCCTTGTAAAAAAATATTCTATCTCATTTGAAAATATAATTAAAGACAGTTTTAATCAACTAGCCAACTCAAATACTACAGTAATGTAAGCGGAGGTTTTGGATGCCATAAAACCAGGTTTAACCCACCATTCCTTTTTGAAATGCCTGTACCAAGTCAGGACCATTGCTGTAGTTACTATTTTTTGGTTGTTGGTTCTGGAGTTGCCAGTTTCTCTGACTTTGATTTGTGGATTGTCTGTATTGACAGTTTTATCAGTGTTCTGTATTTTGTTATTACCTTCATTGAATACTGTGTGTGATCAGTGTTATATCAGCAGGGTTAAAGGTCACAAGCCTCTAGTAAGTATTTTAACCTTTGTTTAATGCTGATATTTCACCTTTAGATCCTGTGGATAGAATTTCAGTAATGACTTAATAATTATGCTGTCATTGGGGCATTAACCTAGTTAAATTATCTGACTCGAAAGTTCATAACTCTTGATGTTTCCAACACATTTATTCTTAAACAATTAAAACTTTTTGGATCCCCTGATCTTATCTGCTAGCTCTATCAGATCTGGTTTATGCCAGATCTGGTACCCTGATCAGAGACAATCAAACATGCATTAATTGGGTTAATTGGTAGTAAACAGCTGGAGGTCTGTGTAAGAAGCTGCCATCACTATCAGTATGTCTCTTTGATGTTGATTTTAGTTGTACATTTCCAGACAGAGAATTTGATAGTAAGTTTATTTGGATGTGGAGCTGTATTTATTACACAGATGTAGTACTGTAGCGTACCCAATTGTTTGTTTGCTATTTAAATAATAAAGAGAATAGTCTGGCATAATAATTGTAAGCTATCATTGATTCTGATTTACGGGAACTTGGTGAGACATAGATAGAATAGGTCCTTTTTTAAAATAACACTTTATTTGCAATACACCTGTTAGGGTCAAACAAAGACAATTAAAACTTAATTGGAACTTATTATGATGGGGGTGTCTGTCAGCCTTTCTGCTTGTTACACAATCTACTAATCCTCCTACACAACTGAAGAAACTTTATTAGAATCTTTGTCACTCAGTACAATTTAGACTTGCCACAAGTCCTATCTAATATTTTTGCTATTAGTGAGATTAAATTTTATTATACAATCCACTTGTGTACAATGGCCTCTGTACACAAATAAATAGTATGAGAAATGAAAATGTATTTCTCTAATAGCAAACAAATTCATAGGAACTCGTGGCAGGTCTAAGTGCCATTGTGCACTATATATGACATTTTGATTCGAATGATCATTTGGGGTTTTCCACTGCAAAGATGGATTTTAACATTCTGTGGCATAAGGAAGCAGGGGTGGGGGAAACAATTTTACAGTTTTCTACTTTCATGATTTCACCTTATTAAAGGTGATAACAATACACACCTGACACCTGACCAATACCCACACCCAACCAATAACCACACCTGACCAATACCCACTACTGACCAATACCCACACCTGACCAATACAATACCCAAACCTGAGCAATACCCACACATGGACCAATACAATACCCACACCTGACCTATACCCACACATGACCAATACCCACACCTGACCAATACCCACACCCAACTAATACCCACACCTGACCAATACCCACACCAGACCAATACCCACACTGACCAATACCCACACCTGACCAATTTAATAGCCACACCTGACCAATACCCACACCCGACCAATACCCACACCTGACCAATTCCCACACCCAACCAATACAATACCCACACCCGACCAATACCCACACTCAACCAATACCCACACCTGACCAATACCCACACCTGACCAATACCCACACTGACCAATACCCACACCTGACCAATATAATACCCACACCTGACCAATACAACACCCAAACCTGAGCAATACCCACACCTGACCAATACCCACACCTGACCAATACCCACACTGACCAATACCCACACCTGACCAATATAATACCCACACCTGACCAATACCCACACCCAACCAATACCCACACCTGACCAATACCCACACCTGACCAACTGACCAATACCCACACCCGACCAATACCCACACCTGACCAATACCCACACCTGACCAACTGACCAATACCCACACCCAACCAATACCCACACCTGACCAACTGACCAATACCCACACTGACCAATACCCACACCTGACCAATACCCACACCTGACCAACTGACCAATACCCACACTGACCAATACCCACACCTGACCAACTGACCAATACCCACACTGACCAATACCCACACCTGACCAATACCCACACTGACCAATACCCACACCTGACCAATACCCACACTGACCAATACCCACACCTGACCAATACACACACTGACCAATATCCACACCTGACCAACTGACCAATGCCCACACTGACCAATACCCACACTGACCAATACCCACACTGACCAATACCCACACTGACCAATACCCACACTGACCAATACCCACACCTGACCAATACCCACACCTGACCAATACCCACACCTGACCAACTGACCAATACCCACACCTGACCAATACCCACACCTGACCAATATAATACCCACACCTGACCAATACCCACACCTGACCAATACCCACACCCGATCAATACCCACACCTGACCAATACAATACCCACACTGGACCAATACCCACACTCCACCAATACAATACCCACACCGGACCAATACCCACACTGGACCAATACCCACACTCCACCAATACAATACCCACACCGGACCAATACCCACACTGGACCAATACCCACACTCCACCAATACAATACCCACACCGGACCAATACCCACACCTGACCAATACCCACACTCCACCAATACAATACCCACACCTGACCAATACCCACACATGACCAATACCCACACCCGATCAATACCCACACATGACCAATACCCACACATGACCAATACCCACACCGGACCAATACCCACACCTGACCAATACCCACACCTGACCAATACCCACACCTGACCAATACCCACACCTGACCAATACAATACCCACACTGGACCAATACCCACACTCCACCAATACAATACCCACACCGGACCAATACCCACACTGGACCAATACCCACACTCCACCAATACAATACCCACACCGGACCAATACCCACACCTGACCAATACCCACACATGACCAATACCCACACCCGATCAATACCCACACATGACCAATACCCACACATGACCAATACCCACACCGGACCAATACCCACACCTGACCAATACCCACACCTGACCAATACCCACACCTGACCAATACCCACACCTGACCAATACCCACACATGACCAATACCCACACATGACCAATACCCACACCGGACCAATACCCACACCTGACCAATACCCACACCTGACCAATACCCACACCTGACCAATACCCACACCTGACCAATACCCACACCTGACCAATACCCACACATGACCAATACCCACACATGACCAATACCCACACCGGACCAATACCCACACATGACCAATACTTTACACAACACTCCACCTACAAGTGACATAGCATTAATTATATCAACTGCCTGTCAACACAGGTCTTACAAGTTGTACTCAGATTTTAACCTCAATTGACAAGATTTACCAGTTTTCATGCAGAAGATTATGTTTTCACTTGGTTCCTCCCTCCCCCAATAATAACAAGTAGGAATCAGTGGAGGAAACAAGAGGGAATCAGTGGAGGAAAGAAGAGGGAATCAGGGGAGGAAACAAGAGGGAATTAGTGGAGGAAACAAGGAATCAGTGGAGGAAACAAGAGGGAATCAGTGGAGGAAGCAGAGAGAATCAGGGGAGGAAACAAGAGGGAATCAGTGGAGGAAACAAGGAATCAGTGGAGGAAACAAGAGGGAATCAGGGGAGGAAACAAGGAATCAGTGGAGGAAACAAGAGGGAATCAGTGGAGGAAACAAGAGGGAATCAGTGGAGGAAACAAGGAATCAGTGGAGGAAACAAGGAATCAGTGGAGGAAACAAGAGGGAATCAGTGGAGGAAACAAGGAATCAGTGGAGGAAACAAGGAATCAGTGGAGGAAACACGAGGGAATCAGTGGAGGAAACACGAGGGAATCAGTGGAGGAAACAAGGAATCAGTGGAGGAAACAAGGAATCAGTGGAGGAAACAAGAGGGAATCAGTGGAGGAAACAAGGAATCAGTGGGGGAAACACGAGGGAATCAGTGGAGGAAACACGAGGGAATCAGGGGAGGAAACACGAGGGAATCAGGGGAGGAAACACGAGGGAATCAGGGGAGGAAACAAGAGGGAATCAGTGGAGGAAACAAGGAATCAGTGGAGGAAACAAGAGGGAATCAGGGGAGGAAACAAGGAATCAGTGGAGGAAACAAGGAATCAGTGGAGGAAACAAGAGGGAATCAGTGGAGGAAACAAGAGGGAATCAGTGGAGGAAACAAGGAATCAGTGGAGGAAACAAGAGGGAATCAGTGGAGGAAACACGAGGGAATCAGTGGAGGAAGCAGAGAGAATCAGGGGAGGAAACAAGAGGGAATCAGGGGAGGAAACAAGGAATCAGTGGAGGAAACACGAGGGAATCAGTGGAGGAAACAAGGAATCAGTGGAGGAAACAAGAGGGAATCAGTGGAGGAAACAAGGAATCAGTGGAGGAAACAAGGAATCAGTGGAGGAAACACGAGGGAATCAGTGGAGGAAACACGAGGGAATCAGGGGAAGAAACAAGAGGGAATCAGGGGAGGAAACAAGAGAGAATCAGTGGAGGAAGCAGAGAGAATCAGGGGAGGAAACAAGAGGGAATCAGGGGAGGAAACAAGAGGGAATCAGGGGAGGAAACAAGAGGGAATCAGGGGAGGAAACAAGAGGGAATCAGTGGAGGAAACAAGAGAGAATCAGGGGAGGAAACAAGAGGAAATCAGTGGAGGAAACAAGAGAGAATCAGTGCAGGAAAAAAGAGGGAATCAGTGGAGGAAACAAGAGGGAATCAGTGGAGGAAACAAGAGGGAATCAGTGGAGGAAACAAGAGGGAATCAGTGGAGGAAGCAGAAAGAATCAGTGGAGGAAACAAGAGGGAATCAGTGGAGGAAACAAGAGAGAATCAGTGGAGGAAACAAGAGGGAATCAGTGGAGGAAGCAGAGAGAATCAGGGGAGGAAACAAGAGGGAATCAGTGGAGGAAGCAGAGAGAATCAGTGGAGGAAACAAGAGGGAATCAGGGGAGGAAACAAGAGGGAATCAGGGGAGGAAACAAGAGGGAATCAGGGGAAGCAACAAGAGGGAATCAGTGGAGGAAACAAGAGAGAATCAGGGGAGGAAACAAGAGGGAATCGGGGGAAGAAACAAGAGGGAATCAGTGGAGGAAACAAGAGAGAATCAGGGGAGGAAACAAGAGGGCATCAGTGGAGGAAACAAGAGGGCATCAGTGGAGGAAATGAAAGAATCAGGGGAGGAAACAAGAAGGAATAGGGGGAAGAAACAAGAGGGAATCAGGGGAGGAAACAAGAGGGGATCAGGGGAGGAAACAAGAAGGAATCGGGGGAAGAAACAAGAGGGAATCAAGGGTGGAAACAAGAGGGAATAAGGGGAGGAAACAAGAGGGAATCAGGGGAGGAAACAAGAAGGAATCGGGGGAAGAAACAAGAGGGAATCGGGGGAGGAAACAAGAGGGAATCAGTGGAGGAAACAAGAGAGAATCAGGGTAGGAAATAAGAAGAAATCGGGGGAAGAAACAAGAGGGAATCAGGGGAGGAAACAAGAGGGAATCAGGGGAGGAAACAAGAGGGAATCAGGGGAGGAAACAAGAGGGAATCAGTAAATTTCATGAATGTTTGTAAACCACCTGACCACAAAAATTTCATCATATCTCTTTTAGAATTAAGTTAAATGATGAAGATCACATGTTTTAAATTAAAGAAATAAGAAAGAGAAAATTTAAAAAAAAGCAAATTTAAATAAAAATAATAATTTGAAAAAGAATAAAAAACATATTCTGATTTTGTTATAAAGTACATTTTCACAAGTAAGTTGTGATATCCAACAAAAATTCCTTCCTTGTTTACAGAAGACATTTGTTTAGATATGCAGAAACAGTCAGACAGGGTTAGAGAAGATTCTGTGTTTATAGCTTTGTTTTGATATGCTCTTAGTGTGTTATGTTTGTAAATAACCATTTGTTTACATTTCTTGGTGCCAAAAATATATTCTTCAGCTCAAAAAAGGTTAGATGTTAATTACTGAATGGAGGTAAAGTGTTTAAAGGCAGATAACTCTAATTGCTATTTACACCTTAGAGGTCATTATCCATTTGGGATGGCCTGTGCAAAAGTAACCGAATGGGCAAGACATCAAAAGTTTTTATTAAAAAAATCTTTCTTTCACTTAAAATTTCATATATTGGGCATTACACATATAATGCTAAATTACATAAAAATGGAGACAAAAGTATACGTGACCACTGATTTTTTTCTGGAATTTTACTTTAAAGTTTAAGAATGGTTTTTCTACTTTCATTTCAATGTTGTGGTCACATTGTACCACATTACACACTTTAGGAAGTGCTTCCACTGTAAAGACATTGACTGGAAAAAAATATATTCTTGTTCTACAGTAATGCCATACCTTTCAAAATATCCAACTCTTAAGCAATAGCAGTTATAAGCAAAAGCAGAAACAAAAGAGAAAATTGGGACTGTTTTTTCATCCTGCCATCTTTTGACATGCACTGGAAATTCATTACATGAATAGGATAATGACCCCTTTAAGCAAAGCCAACAGTTCCGGATTTCCACCAAAATTTTTTTTTAATGTTATTTAATGATTCTGTTAATAAAATAAGCATGCAGTTTGAATATATTGCTACTAAAATAAAAATTATGACAGTTTCCAAAGATGTGGTGAATCCTTGTTTTAGCAATTTTTAACTGATAAGGACAAAAGATTATGGAGAGTTGTCTCCCTTATATCAATAACCACCTGTCTCCTGTGTTAAGATCATGTGAGTTGTCTCCCTTATATCAATAACCACCTGTCTCCTGTGTTAAGATCATGTGAGTTGTCTCCCTTATATCAATAATCACCTGTCTCCTGTGTTAAGATCATGTGAGTTGTCTCCCTTATATCAATAACCACCTGTCTCCCGTGTTAAGATCATGTGAGTTGTCTCCCTTATATCAATAACCACCTGTGTCCTGTGTTAAGATCATGTGAGTTGTCTCCCTTATATCAATAACCACCTGTCTCCTGTGTTAAGATCATGTGAGTTGTCTCCCTTATATCAATACCCACCTGTCTCCTGTGTTAAGATCATGTGAGTTGTCTCCCTTATATCAATAACCACCTGTCTCCTGTGTTAAGATCATGTGAGTTGTCTCCCTTATATCAATAACCACCTGTCTCCAGTTAAGATCATGTGAGTTGTCTCCCTTATATCAATAACCACCTGTCTCCCGTGTTAAGATCATGTGAGTTGTCTCCCTTATATCAATAACCACCTGTCTCCTGTGTTAAGATCATGTGAGTTGTCTCCCTTATATCAATAACCACCTGTCTCCTGTGTTAAGATCATGTGAGTTGTCTCCCTTATATCAATAACCACCTGTCTCCTGTGTTAAGATCATGTGAGTTGTCTCCCTTATATCAATAACCACCTGTCTCCTGTGTTAAGATCATGTAAGTTGTCTCCCTTATATCAATAACCACCTGTCTCCTGTGTTAAGTGTCATACACTTGTTTTTGCAAGGTGCAAATAAATTTTCTTGAAAATTAAAACAAAACGATATTTTCTTCCCATTTATTTGTAAAATCAAATTTCAACTTTGCCTTGCCATGTTTGATAGACAATATTTATATCAACTGAAGGTCAAACCACAAGTTATAATAATCACAATAATTCACTAAATGCTACGTATGTTTGTATACTTTAATTAAAAACTCTGGTGTTGTGAAATGTCCCTATTCAAGAGATTATAGCCCTGATTAGGATCTGTATAAAGATTTATGAATTCCTAATTCATTAAAAAAAATACCCTGGGAAAGTTAATAAATTTATTGATTGAGATCATGATTTTACATAAAATAACAGGTTCATTGATATAATAGTTGTTGATAAAGAAAAATTCCCTAATTCATGGAGATCATTATTGTTGATAAGAGGAATACACTGGTTCATGGAGATCATTATTGTTGATAAGAGGAATACACTGGTTCATGGAGATCATAATTGTTGATAAGAGGAATACACTGGTTCATGGAGATCATAATTATTGATAAGAGGAATACACTGGTTCATGGAGATCATAATTGTTGATAAGAGGAATACACTGGTTCATGGAGATCATAATTGTTGATAAGAGAAATACATTGGTTCGTGGAGATCATTATTGTTGATAGGAGGAACACACTGGTTCATGGAGATCATAATTGTTGATAGGAAGAATACACTGGTTCATGGAGATCATAATTGTTGATAAGAGGAATACACTGGTTCATGGAGATCATAATTGTTGATAAGAGGAATACACTGGTTCATGGAGATCATAATTGTTGATAAGAGGAATACACTGGTTCATGGAGATCATAATTGTTGATAAGAGGAATACACTGGTTCATGGAGATCATAATTGTTGATAGGAGGAATACACTGGTTCATGGAGATCATAATTGTTGATAAGAGGAATACACTGGTTCATGGAGATCATAATTGCTGATGGGAGGAATACATTGGTTCATGAAGATCATAATTGCTGATGGGAGGAATACACTGGTTCATGGAGATCATAATTGTTGATAGGAAGAATACACTGGTTCATGGAGATCATAATTGTTGATAAGAGGAATACACTGGTTCATGGAGATCATAATTGTTGATAAGAGGAATACACTGGTTCATAAAGATCATAATTGTTGATAAGAGGAATACACTGGTTCATGGAGATCATAATTGTTGATAAGAGGAATACACTGGTTCATGGAGATCATAATTATTGATAAGAGGAATACACTGGTTCATGGAGATCATAATTGTTGATAAGAGGAATACACTGGTTCATGGAGATCATAATTATTGATAAGAGGAATACACTGGTTCATGGAGATCATAATTGTTGATATGAGGAATACATTGGTTCATGGAGATCATAATTGTTGATATGAGGAATACACTGGTTCATGGAGATCATAATTGCTGATGGGAGGAATACACTGGTTCATAGAGATCATAATTGTTGATAAGAGGAATACACTGGTTCATGGAGATCATAATTATTGATAAGAGGAATACACTGGTTCCTGGAGATCATAATTGTTGATAAGAGTTATAAACTAGTTCATGGAGATCATAATTGTTGATGGGACGAATACACTGGTTCATGCAGATCATAATTGTTGATGGGAGAAATACATTGGTTCATGGAGGAATACATTGGTTCATGGAGATCATAATTGTTGATGGGAGGAATACATTGGTTCATGGAGATCATAATTGTTGATATGAGGGATACATTGGTTCATGGAGATCATCATTGTTGATAGGAGGAATACATTGGTTCATGGAGATCATAATTGTTGATAAGAGGAATACATTGGTTCATGGAGATCATAATTGTTGATGGGAGGAATACATTGGTTCATGGAGATCATAATTGTTGATGGGAGGAATATATTGGTTCATGGAGATCATAATTGTTGATAGGAGGAATACACTGGTTCATGGAGATCATAATTGTTGATAAGAGGAATACATTGGTTCATGAAGATCATAATTGTTGATATGAGGGATACATTGGTTCATGGAGATCATCATTGTTGATAGGAGGAATACATTGGTTCATGGAGATCATAATTGTTGATAAGAGGAATACATTGGTTCATGGAGATCATAATTGTTGATGGGAGGAATACATTGGTTCATGGAGATCATAATTGTTGATGGGAGGAATATATTGGTTCATGGAGATCATAATTGTTGATAGGAGGAATACATTGGTTCATGGAGATCATAATTGGGAGGAATACATTGGTTCATGGAGATCATAATTGTTGATATGAGGGATACATTGGTTCATGGAGATCATCATTGTTGATAGGAGGAATACATTGGTTCATGGAGATCATAATTGTTGATAAGAGGAATACATTGGTTCATGGAGATCATAATTGTTGATGGGAGGAATACATTGGTTCATGGAGATCATAATTGTTGATGGGAGGAATATATTGGTTCATGGAGATCATAATTGTTGATGGGAGGAATACATTGGTTCATGGAGATCATAATTGTTGATAAGAGGAATACATTGGTTCATGGAGATCATAATTGTTGATGGGAGGAATACATTGGTTCATGGAGATCATAATTGTTGATGGGAGGAATATATTGGTTCATGGAGATCATAATTGTTGATAGGAGGAATACATTGGTTCATGAAGATCATAATTGCTGATGGGAGGAATACACTGGTTCATGAAGATCATAATTTTTGATAGGAGGAATACATTGGTTCATGGAGATCATTATTGTTGATTGGAGGAATACATTGGTTCATGGAGATCATAATTGTTGATATGAGGGATACATTGGTTCATGGAGATCATTATTGTTGATTGGAGGAATACATTGGTTCATGGAGATCATAATTGTTGATGGTAGGAATACATTGGTTCATGGAGATCATAATTGTTGATATGAGGAATACATTGGTTCATGAAGATCTTAATTGCTGATGGGAGGAATACACTGGTTCATGAAGATCATAATTGTTGATAGGAGGAATACATTGGTTCATGGAGATCATAATTGCTGATGGGAGGAATACACTGGTTCATGAAGATCATAATTGTTGATATGAGGAATACATTGGTTCATGAAGATCATAATTGCTGATGGGAGGAATACACTGGTTCATGAAGATCATAATTGTTGATATGAGGAATACATTGGTTCATGAAGATCAAAATTGCTGATGGGAGGAATACACTGGTTCATGAAGATCATAATTGTTGATAGGAGGAATACATTGGTTCATGAAGATCATAATTGTTGATAGGAGGAATACATTGGTTCATGGAGATCATTATTGTTGATGGGAGGAATACATTGGTTCATGTAGGTCATAATTTTTATAAGAAGAATAAATTGGTTCATTGAGATCATAATTGTTGATAATAGGAATACATTGGTTCATGGAGATCATAATTGTTGATTATAAGAACACATCAAATTTATGTAGATCATACATTTTTGATGATTTGTTAATTTCTAGTAATGTCATTAGTAAATAACATTAAAAAAACAGTAGATTTTTTCGCAATATGAACTTTTTAATTTGCACTAACAAATTTGAGGAGAACACTTCATTCACAAACTATTTGAGGAGAACACTTCATTCACACACTATGACACAAATGGAAATAGGACCAGCAAAACATTTTATCGGTTGAAATTTGTACAATTAAAATATATTACAGGGAATGAGATGATGATTGTCACAAATGTCACATATTGATCTGGATGTATTTGTCATTTTGTATTTGAGGTCAATATTTTCTTGATTTGAGATAGTGTAATTTCAGGATTTATTGTATCTTTTGTAACTGTTTTTTATTGTTCAAGTTAAATTATTTGAGATTGTTGCAGTGTTTTTTAAACTCTGTCATTTAAGGAATCATTGTATTTAATGGTACAGGGTAAGATTTGAAACCTGACAGAAGCATTTCACTAGGGGAAATGTTTATTGGAGCCATAATCTTTCCAAAAAAGCTTGACAGACCGGATACACCATTTACATTTTACAATTTTACATGAAATTATATATGTTGGAAAGGTTTATAAAACAATTTATACAACAACTTATCGTGATTATTAAGAAGAGAATGGCCCTGGCTCATAAAGATCTAAATTGTAAACCTTATCCAAGTTGATTTTATTTATTTCCTGTAAAATTTTAAGAATTTGGCATTTCATTTTTAAAATTGAAAAGTTTTTATTCTCTTATTTGCACAATTTGAAACTGATTATGGAAAATTACGTTAATTTAATATATATTTTTTTTTAAAGTTAAAATATTAAACTTTTACCTTGCTTAGTTAGTGTTCATGGAATTGATGTTCAGATTAATTTTCTTAGTTTTGTATTTCTTATAACATACAACAAACAAAACCAGTTAATTAATGTATTTATTTTGATTGACATTCTCATCAGAAATCAAACACTCGGAAAAATCTAAATAGACGTAAGCCTTATAGAATGCTGACATTATGACTATTAGTAACTGAAAGATGACTGCTGGATGGCTGAACCAAACATTTCATCTTCCAATCACTGACAGATGACTGCTGAATGACTGGACCAAAATTTCATGTCTACACCATCCTATGACAAATGGAAATATGATAAACATTTTTCTTGCTTCAAATACAATAAAAAATTGCAGAAAATAATTGTTGCAAACGCAATGCTGAAAGTCGTAAATGTAAAATACTGATCTGGCTGTATTTGTCATATTGTATTCAAGGTCAATATAACCTTGATTTATAGTTATGTAATTTCAGGATTTATTGTATCTTTGTAACTGTTTTTTATTGTTCAAGTTAAATGAAATTATTTGAGATTGTAGTGCATTGTAAACTCTCGGTCGTTTGCAGAATCTTTGTATTTAATGCTAGGAAAGTAATGTTCATCTTTAATGGAACTTAATTTAGAAAACTCTCCCAAGGGGAAACCGTTACCCAAGCCATAATTTTTCCAATAAAATTTGATAGATACTGTATAAGAGGTTTCTTTTTGTGGTAATTTAATTTTTGCTATATTCAGGGTAAAAGTCGGAGCACCAAAATAAAAACATGTGAAATATTGGGACAAATTGAAAATGTGTTATTCAGACTAAGGAGCTGTAAAAATTATATTATGCAAAAATAAACTCCTATAGTTTTTTTAACACAGAAGCGCTAAATTTTTGCCACAAACAAATCCCTTATAGGGTATACGTATACCATTTAACATGAAATCTTTTTGTATTTCCAAAATATATATGTCAAGAATTGTGATATATTAGCACAGACTTAGTATCACAAGGTATAGAATAAAGACTTATAAGCCACAGTATTGTTCCAACTGCTTTGACCTCTACTTTAAAATATTAACAGAAGTGTGACAGAGTAGATTTATGTTATATACAATGTTCATATTACCTTTATACATTGCTATTTATATTGTAATACATAAATAGTCCAAACCTCACTGCTGTTTAATGCCACTTTAAGCAGTTTTTCAGCTATTTCCTAGCATTCAGTAGTTATTGGGGAGAAAGCTGCAGTACCCGGTGAAAACCTGACCTTCAGCATGAAAACTGACAATAATAATAATAATAATAAATGCTTTATTTAAAGAGGGTAACTCAGTTATTTAAAAACTAATCTTCCAAGGCCCCCATAAAGTTCATCATACAAAGTTACATGAATACAAGAGATAACATAATACATGTATTACACAATTACAAAAAAAAAAAAAAAAAAAAAAGAAAAGGAAAAAAAATATAAAATGAAAGTTCACAATACATTTTAAATAATGAAGCATACAAACACATATCATTAAAACAGATGAACAAGAAACATTAAACATGTAAATGTTAAGGTCCATATTGTATACAAAATATAACATAATAAATTGTCTAACTTATCTCTTGATTTTGTGTATTCAATAAAAATGATATTTAATTTAATCTTAAAAGTATCTAGAGATTTAGAGTAACGTACAGTGATTGGAAGTCTATTCCAGAGAAAAGGTCCAGAATAGAAAAATGATTGTTTAAAAAGTTCTGTTTTTGGTTTTGGAATACACAAATCTCCATTTGTTGCATTTCGTAATTGATAAGGATTTTCATTAGAGATGTAATTTATCTTTCTTGTAAGATATTGTGGGGCTTCATTATTAATGCATTTATGAACTAAAATACATTTATGATACAGAATTCTATTTTCAACTGTCAAAAATTGTAATTTTTGGAAAAGAGGAGCAGAGGGGGCTAAAAAGTCAGCATCTAAAATAAGTCTGACAACTCTTTTTTGGAGTTTTGCAACACGATTCAAGTTTACTGCACTACAATTTCCCCAAACAGTGATACAATAGTCAATTAAAGGCAAAATATAACCATTATAAAACAGTTTCATTGAATCCAGAGTTAGATACCTTTTACTCTTTAACAACAAATAGATTCGACTTGAAATTTTTGAACATACACTGTCAACTTGTTCAGTCCAGTGTAGATTAGAGTCAATTTTAATTCCTAAAATTTTTTCACAATTTGAAATCTCCAATGGTATTGATTTTAGACAGATTGAAATTCTTATTTTGTGAAACAAGCTTTTGCTTAGTTCCAATAACAATACACTTTGTTTTACTACAATTTATAAACATTTTATTTTCTTGACATCATTTTTCAATTTCAAGTATGTCTTCTTGAATTTTGGGTTGCAGAACATCTACATTTTTACCAGATAAATGAATTGTTGAGTCATCTGCATATAGATCAGTAAGGGAATCACATGAAGGGGAAAATCATTAATATATAATATAAAGAGAAGATGTCCAAGTATTGAACCTTGGGGGACACCATACATGTACTTGATTTTCATTGATTCAGATTTAATATTTTCTATTTGGACTTGTTATGTTGGATTGTTCAATTATGACCTGAAAAATTCAACTGTTTTTGTATTACATCCATATATATTTAATTTTTTGCATAATATATCATGGTCAGCTACATCAAAAGCTTTTCTTAGGTCCAGAAGGATTGCAATGTTTATGTTCCCTTCATTCATTTGTTCAAGAAAATAATCAATAATATTAGTTAGAGTGGTTTGGCATGAATGATTTGGTCTAAATCCTGATTGTGCTGGATGAAGTAAATTTAAATTTGACAAATAACTGTAGAAATTTTGTTGAACATGGTGTTCAATAAGTTTTGTTAAAGTGGGGGAACTGAAATTGGCCTATAGTTTGAAGTTAAATCTTTATCTCCTGATTTAAATATTGGTGATACTTTTGCATTTTTTAAAATATCATGAAAAATATCCTTTTCAATCATTTTATTGAATATATAAGTTAAAGAAGACACAATAAATGGTGCACTTAGTTTGAGTAACTTTGGACCAATACAATCGGATCCTGCTGATTTATTTACATCAAGTTTATTTATACTCAGTAGTAAATCAGGTACCTGTATGTAGGGAATAGAAAATGGTTGTGCTAATTTATCCATTACAAATTCTCTTAGCTTGATAAAATCAGTGCATGAGGAATCAGAGTCAGTTTCTCTCAATTTGTCTACACATGTAGTAAAAAACTTATTAAATATGGTAACAATTTCTTTTGTGTCAGTAACATGTTTGTCATCTTCAATTTTTAATTTGTATGGTGTTGATTTTGATGTAGGAGTAAAACTTTGAATGAAGCTCCACGAGATTCTTGGATCTTTAGAATCATTTACCATGTTGTTGTAATATAATTTTTTAGCATCATTTGTGAGTTGAATTGTTTTGTTTCTCCAAAATCTATAATTTGACCAGGACCTAAGAGCATGATATTTTCCCTCATTTTTCTAGCATTACTAATTTCTTCATTATACCATTTAGGTTGTTTTTCTCTCTTTATTCTTTTAGTGATCAGTGGGGCATGTTTATTTATAATAGTGTTGAAAATAGTATACCATATTGCAATACATTTCTCTGGATCACACTCCACTTCAACTTCATAGAAGGGTGCAGTAGTTAAATCATTTAAGAAAGAATATTCATCAAATTTTCTAAAATTTCTAAATGTAACAGTGGTGTGAGAATGTTTTCTTGTAGTAATTTTATCATTTCTAATACTTACAGGGTAGTGATCAATTAAGCTGTATTTTAGGACATTTATTTGTTCTATTTTATCTCTGTTTCTAACATATATATGGTTTATTAAAGTTTTAGAATTTTCTGTTATTCTAGTTGGTTCTTGGATAATTTGATGAAAATTAAGTGTTTCTAAGATACTAATCCATTTTGGAGATATTTTATTTGGAGTTAAAAAATCAAGATTAAAATCTCCCATAAGAATTATATCAGTATTAATTTTCATTGCATTTAACAATTCATATTCAAATTTATCAAAACTGTGGGGGGGGGGGGCAATACACAAAACAAACGAGAAAAGATTTTCTGTGATCTGGTTTCACCTCCAACCATACAGTTTCAAGATCAGATTTCAATTCTTCTAATCTCCTACAGTTTACATTATTTGAAAAATATATAAATAACCCTCCACCATGGGTGACCCTATCTTTCCTAATTAATGAGTAATTTTGAATTTCAATCTCATTGTCAATTGTTGTTCATTTAGGTCAAAGCCCAACTCCATCATCAAGTACAGAACATGCAATCCACAGTGATGACATACCATTGATTAATAATAGGACTACGTTAACCACTTAGCCACAGAGGTTCCCAAACCTCACAAGTGAATTACCAGTATTAACTAAAATACAGAACAACAAGTCACATAAATAACAAGCACACAAGTAAGAAAAATAAGTTATCTATCAGCTCTATTGTAAGCCTGGTTCCTGGTATTGTTTGAATTTTTAGCAACCAGATTATGGAATATAACCTGTAACATTACTTTTTATACATTTTTTCTTAAATGATAAATACATTTTTCTGTCTCTGGATCCATACTATACCAAGGTATTTCAATTAAACCTTACCTGTAGTATACAATGTGCTTGAATGTCTAGTACGATAATACTTTAAAAAATTCAAGTCTAATTGCTCCAGACAAAAAAGCACCCACTTTTTGTAAAATCATTCCCCCTTCAACATAAAATCCCCCTTGTAAAAATTCCCCATCTTAAGAACAAGCACCCCATTTAACGAAATACCTTCTACCAAATATGACCCACCTTAAGCCCCACTTACTAAAATCACTCTAAGTACGGTATAAAATGATTTCTTTTTATTCTTTGTTCAGTTGTATGTTATGATCCCAGTTAAGATAAATCATAACTAGAAAAACGGTGAGCACTGCTCACTAATTGATACCCATGCTTTTTAATTTTCAAAACATCCCAAATATTAATCTGATCAAATAGTTAAATATCAGTTGCACAATATAACAATGGGTCAAAGAATCTGGAAGTTTCATCAAGTCCATGTTTTGCTAAGGGAAAGCCCAAATATCATTCTGATCAAAATATTAAATATCAGGTGTGCAATGGGACTATGACAAAGATTCTGTGCAAGTTTCTTCAAATTCCATTCAATAGTGTAGGAGGAGTTGTGCCTAAAAGAAAGTGTAACGGAGGGATGGACGTATGGAGAGATGGACACCCCCATCACTATATAAAAACACAGAAAAATTTACTCTGATGACTTTATTAGAATTTTTTACCATTGTAAACTATTAATTTGTAATTTTGTATGTTCTTTTGATGTTCTAACTAAGAGACAAAAAAAAATCTTTGATTATTTAATCATAATTAGTAAAGAATCATGATGATTTAGTTCTTAATGAATCATTAGGGTAATTAGGATAATTTTAATAATTAAAGCAAAATAAGGAAATAGTGGATCATTCTAATATAACGTCCTGCTTTAGCTATGTAAACAAAGCCGTGTCAAAATTCCAATAAGTTTAGTTCACACATGCGTAAGCTGTGTATTTTGTGTATATGTAAAAACTGACTTAAAAATGCAGTTTGTTATGTGTTATCCATAATTATCGTTATTGTTAATAATGCACTTTTTTTTAGTCTGAATTCTGAGATTAATATGATTTAAACTACTCCCAATACATTATTTTTTAACAATTCTACATTCGAAATAATATGATGTCACAATTAGAATTCCGACGTCATATTACGCTCAAATGAAAGTTCCAAACTGGAACGATGCAATTTCGTTATTATTTCTCAATATTTTTGTTTAAAAGGTACGTAAATTTAGTTAAATTACAAGAAAATATGTTTATGTTGATTTTATTTGCTTTAACATACTGTTTTGGGATATATCTTATTAGTTTCAAAAAACGGAAAATTTTACCTATACCATTGAAAGCGTCCTCTTAGAGCCGCTTCAAAATTTTAAAAAATTGTTAGACATATTAGAATTGAAATAGATTATTGCAATTGGGCACTATGCGAATTAGGTCATGGTCAGACCTTATATTTGTCCTCATTTTATACCTCGCTATCGCTGGGTATAAAATATTGACAAATACAAGGTTTGACCATGTTCTAATTCACATAGAGCCTACTCGCAATAATCTATTTCTTAATTATTAATAAAACATTTATAAATTTTAATAAGCAACAAGATTGATATGTAATTAAAACAAGTAGAAAGTAACTTTACAACTTAAAAATTTTATATTTTATAGCAATTTTTTTAAGCATGGACGATTTTGTTAATGGGGCAATTTTGCTTCAGGTGGGGATGTTTTTTTAGGTGGTGATTTTACAGTGTGGGTTTTTTTTGAGGGGGTGATTTGACCTGCTCCACTTTTTTTGCTTAATGTCCAACTACTGTTGTTGATAAGACAAGGTTTAATGTGGCATGCGAAGACATCTGTAAAATTTATACAATTGATTCAATTTCAGTGAAGAAATTGATATCCAAATTAATACTCAATGGCTTCAGCTAATTTGCATAATATTCATTTCTCTCAATTTATATTTTATTGAAAAAAGGTCCTCCATTGCAGTGTAGAATTAAGTCGGTTGACATTTGAGATAATTTTTCTGATGTAAATTGAAGAGAACATTTGAGTGAGAAAAAAAATTAACATTTCCTGGCACGAAATGTGATAGTCGCAAAATATACGGGTTTTAGGCTGGAATTAACCAAGTTCGTATATTTTCCATCAGTGAAACTAATTACATGACATTGATTTTTGTGTCATGTTATATAAAAGTCCTTCTGTGGATCTCTACTGTTTATTTACTAGATACTTGTATATGAGGATTAAGCATTGGATAGTTTGACGTAATAGTCAACCAATCAGAAATTGACATACCCTAACATAGTTGACCACTGAATGGATTTCTTCATAGGTAAGATGCTAGTTTTTTTTTATTAAAAAAGTAAGAACAAATGAAAACATTTAATTTTTGTCAGTTAAATTCAAAATTGTTCATCAACATTTTAGATTTTATTAATAGAGTTTAATGGGAAAGATTTTTAAAATAGTTAATGAAGATGTATACAGTATCAAATGGAGGGAAAATTTGGACTATTTTTAAAGGGGTTTGACATTTGTAAATGGTGGTATTAGTATCTAAAAGATGAAAATAAAATAAATATCTTTGTAAGAGGTACTATTACATTTCGTGTATTCATATGTTTGTTTAATGTATGCTAACAAAACCACAAAAATCTACACAATTTGTGTGTGGTTTGTGATGCTCATTTTGACATGTTGATTTTACACCATAACATGACCTTTGGGTTCATTGTACATTACAATAGTACCTAGTACCCTATAAATGACATTTTCGTGTTCACACTCAACTTACCGTTACTTCTGTACACTGGTCATTGCAAACTGGTGTGACATAAGTCATTAATTATTAAGTATTTATTTATTTAAAGATCGATGTGGATACTTTATTTGTATCCTCTTTAGTTAGCTGTGAGGGCCAATATAGTCCTCCATCTGTCATGTCCTTTAGTTAGCTGTGAGGGCCAATATAGTCCTCCATCTGTCATGTCCTTTAGTTAGCTGTGAGGGCCAACATAGTCCTCCACCTATCATGTCCTTTAGTTAGCTGTGAGGGCCAGTATAGTCCTCCATCTGTCATGTCCTTTAGTTAGCTGTGAGGGCCAATATAGTCCTCCATCTGTCGTGTCCTTTAGTTAGCTGTGAGGGCCAATATTGTCCTCCATCTGTCATGTCCTTTAGTTAGCTGTGAGGGCCAATACAGTCCTCCATCTGTCATGTCCTTTAGTTAGCTGTGAGGGCCAATATAGTCCTCCATCTGTCATGTCCTTTAGTTAGCTGTGAGGGCCAATATAGTCCTTCATCTGTCATGTCCTTTAGTTAGCTGTGAGGGCCAATATAGTCCTTCATCTGTCATGTCCTTTAGTTAGCTGTGAGGGCCAATATAGTCCTCCATCTGTCGTGTCCTTTAGTTAGCTGTGAGGGCCAATATTGTCCTCCATCTGTCATGTCCTTTAGTTAGCTGTGAGGGCCAATACAGTCCTCCATCTGTCATGTCCTTTAGTTAGCTGTGAGGGCCAATATAGTCCTCCATCTGTCATGTCCTTTAGTTAGCTGTGAGGGCCAATATAGTCCTTCATCTGTCATGTCCTTTAGTTAGCTGTGAGGGCCAATATAGTCCTCCATCTGTCATGTCCTTTAGTTAGCTGTGAGGGCCAATATAGTCCTTCATCTGTCATGTCCTTTAGTTAGCTGTGAGGGCCAACATAGTCCTCCATCTGTCATCTCCTTTAGTTAGCTGTGAGGGCCAATATAGTCCTTCATCTGTCATGTCCTTTAGTTAGCTGTGAGGGCCAATATAGTCCTCCATCTGTCATGTCCTTTAGTTAGCTGTGAGGGCCAATATAGTCCTCCATCTGTCATGTCCTTTAGTTAGCTGTGAGGGCCAATATAGTCCTTCATCTGTCATGTCCTTTAGTTAGCTGTGAGGGCCAATATAGTCCTCCATCTGTCATGTCCTTTAGTTAGCTGTGAGGGCCAATATAGTCCTTCATCTGTCATGTCCTTTAGTTAGCTGTGAGGGCCAATATAGTCCTCTGTCCTTTAGTTAGCTGTGAGGGCCAATATAGTCCTCCATCTGTCATGTCTGTTTGGAACTTTGTAACAAATTATTGTTTATGATGACTCCAGTAAGAAATATAAACGTGAAACAGATTCACGTACTAAAATAAATATTGTTTAGGTTTTAACACCACTCTTGAGTCTTGATTAGACGTAACGTTAATTCTATTTACCTTGATATTTTTGATGACATTTTATTTGCAACCACTGGATCAGTAATATCATCATTTTCTAAATGTATTGCATTGAAATTTTGAAAATTATCTGAATTCAAAGGTTTTTCTTTTTTTAAGATGTAGATGGCCTTACCCAGATTTGGTATAATGCTTTGGAATTTTGATGATAAAAGCTCTACAACAATGAGTCTTGATTAGAGGAAATGCATCTGGCATATATTAAATTATATTAACCTTGGTATCATTTAGGACATTTTATTTGCAACTACAGGGTCGATGCCTCTGCTGGTAGAACAAGTCTCCAAGGGTATCAACGGCCCATATTCACACTTCGGTGCTGACAGGAATATCATTGATTCTTTCAATCATATAGTCATTGTCTAAATTTACTGCCCTGAAATTTCGAAAATTATTTGAATTCTAATGTTTTTCCATTTTCCAGATTTGGAATTACATTTTAGAAATTTGATGATAAAAGATCTACAACATCATAATCATTTGGATTTTAAATATTGTTTGGGTTTGAAGGCCTATAATGAGTTTTGATAAGACAAAACATGTGTCTGTCATAGTAAATTCTATTAACCTTGGTATTTTAAAAATGAATTAAAACAATAAATTTCAGAATTAATCATTTAGATATTCCAAATTAAGTCTATTTATGTCATTAATATACTGCAGGCAAAAATAGATATATTCATTTTAGAGTAAAATCTTAGTTTTTGTTGACAAAAATTATGATTTGAGAATGACGTTTTAAAGAAATTTTGTTCCTAAGTTTTTAACTACATGACAGGTTCATGCACATTAATTTTAATACATATAATGGTATGGGGAGCCAACAGTTGTACATACTGGTATACCTTTGTTTGAAAAATTACTATATACATACATGACAGGAGAGAGACGAAGAAACAAAACATACAGGTTATAATGGAATGCTCCAAGGTGGTAGTCACTCCAGGTGATAATGGAATGCTTCATGGAGGCAGTCACTCCAGATTATAATAGAATGCTCCAAGGAGGCAGTCACTCCAGGTTATAATGGAATGATCTATGTAGGCAGTCACTCCAGGTTTTAATGGAATGCTCCATGGAGGCAGTCACTCCAGGTTATAATGGAATGCTCCATGGAGACGGTCACTCCAGGTTATAATGGAATGCTCCATGAAGGCAGTCACTCCAGGTTATAATGGAATGCTCCATGGAGGCAGTCACTCCAGGTTATAATGGAATGCTCCATGAAGGCAGTCACTCCAGGTTATAATGGAATGCTCCATGAAGGCAGTCACTACAGGTTATAAGGGAAAGCTCCAATTGGGTGCTGTCAAACAGATGTATTTCTTCATAACACATTCATTTCATCCTGTAAGAACTAATCATCACTTCAAAGGAAATTTAGGTTTTTAATCTGTTATAATTTGTACTTATTTATGGAACTCTAAACTTATTCAGGCGTTAATTGATAATGTGTTTCATGCAGATTTTCTACAGAGTTGTCATTATTTTCCTGTAGAAAAAAAATCATTGATCTGAAATTACAAATGTTTATTGTTTATCTAGATCGACTGAAAATTTTCTTTTTCTGTGCAATATAAAAATTTAAATAAAATATATATTTTGCAGATGTAATAGATACAAAATATATATAAATTATGAAATAAATTATCTGAAAACTCAAAAATTAATAGTAGACATAATTATCAAGATTTAAATTTAACATGTTGGTTATTATTTACCTATAAATGTTGGGTTTCTGTGACAGTTTTTTTTTCACAACAAAATTATATTTTATTCCAACTATGCTTGTTACAATCAGCATCAAGAATCCAAGCTGTTCTTAGTGTTCCCTGTACTATTTCTCTAGTTACCCAGGGTTGTAACTAGTTGTATTACATAATTTCTGCATAATAAATAACTATACATTTAGCTTTTTCCTGAATCTTTGCAAAAATATGTCGTCAGTTTTTGTCATTAATTCTCTTCATAACCTCTATAACAAATATACTAAAGACATTAACATTCTTTGTTTTTTGTTCTGATATATAGTAAGATTTATAAATAGCAAAGGCAATAATAGTCAAAATGTAATTTATGCAAAAATAATTCTGATCAATAATCTTATAACCAAAAACTAAATGTTCTAATTTAATCTTAAGGTCAATGCTACATTTTAACAATTTTTTTAAATATCTTCCCAGAAAGGTAGTAAATATGGAGAGTCTATAAAAATGAAAATAATCCTCTTTGTGCCTACAGAAATTGCAAAATTGGTCTGGCACAATTTTCCATTTTTTGTTGTTGGAATGATATGCTGTATCAGCTCCCATCTATACTCTTTTAACATGTTTTCTGTCAAATAACTAAATATAAATGAAAAATAATTTTTTAACACAGTATCTTAAGTATTCTCTTCCAGTTTATCTTGGTTCTGTAGTCACTGATAGTTTATCTTGGTTGTGTAGTAACTGACAGTTTATCTTACTGACAGTTTATCTTAGTTGTGTAGTAACTGACAGTTTATCTTGGTGTGTAGTAACTGACAGTTTATCTTGGTTGTGTAGTAACTGACAGTTTATCTTGGTTGTGTAGTAACTGACAGTTTATCTTACTGACAGTTTATCTTAGTTGTGTAGTAACTGACAGTTTATCTTGGTGTGTAGTAACTGACAGTTTATCTTAGTTGTGTAGTAACTGACAGTTTATCTTGGTTGTGTAGTAACTGACAGTGTATCTTGGTTGTGTAGTAACTGACAGTGTATCTTGGTTGTGTAGTAACTGACAGTTTATCTTGGTTGTGTAGTAACTGACAGTTTATCTTGGTTGTGTAGTAACTGACAGTTTATCTTGGTTGTGTAGTAACTGACAGTTTATCTTGGTTGTGTAGTAACTGACAGTGTATCTTGGTTGTGTAGTAACTGACAGTTTATCTTGGTTGTGTAGTAACTGACAGTTTATCTTTGTTGTGTAGTAACTGACAGTTTATCTTGGTTGTGTAGTAACTGACAGTTTATCTTGGTGTGTAGTAACTGACAGTTTATCTTGGTGTGTAGTAACTGACAGTGTATCTTGGTTGTGTAGTAACTGACAGTGTATCTTGGTTGTGTAGTAACTGACAGTTTATCTTTGTTGTGTAGTAACTGACAGTTTATCTTGGTTGTGTAGTAACTGACAGTTTATCTTTGTTGTGTAGTAACTGACAGTTTATCTTGGTTGTGTAGTAACTTACAGTTTATCTTTGTTGTGTAGTAACTGACAGTTTATCTTAATTGTGTAGTAACTGACAGTGTATCTTGGTTGTGTAGTAACTGACAGTTTATCTTGGTTGTGTAGTAACTGACAGTGTATCTTGGTTGTGTAGTAACTGACAGTTTATCTTGGTTGCGTAGTAACTGACAGTTTATCTTGGTTGTGTAGTAACTTACAGTTTATCTTTGTTGTGTAGTAACTGACAGTTTATCTTAATTGTGTAGTAACTGACAGTGTATCTTGGTTGTGTAGTAACTGACAGTTTATCTTGGTTGTGTAGTAGCTGACAGTTTATCTTAGTTGTGTAGTAACTGACAGTTTATCTTGGTTGTGTAGTAACTGACAGTTTATCTTGGTTGTGTAGTAACTGACAGTTTATCTTGGT
Organism: Limnoperna fortunei; assembly: GCA_944474755.1. Taxonomy (NCBI): domain Eukaryota; kingdom Metazoa; phylum Mollusca; class Bivalvia; order Mytilida; family Modiolidae; genus Limnoperna; species Limnoperna fortunei. The sequence goes on along the minus strand of OX104120.1, from coordinate 32,112,805 downwards.
TGTATAGTAACTGACAGTTTATCTTAGGTGTGTAGTAACTGACAGTTTATCTTGGTTGTGTAGTAACTGACAGTTTATCTTGGTTGTGTAGTAACTGACAGTTTATCTTGGTTGTGTAGTAACTGACAGTGTATCTTGGTTGTGTAGTAACTGACAGTTTATCTTGGTGTGTAGTAACTGACAGTGTATCTTGGTTGTGTAGTAACTGACAGTGTATCTTGGTTGTGTAGTAACTGACAGTTTATCTTGGTTGTGTAGTAGCTGACAGTTTATCTTGGTTGTGTAGTAACTGACAGTTTATCTTAGTTGTGTAGTAACTGACAGTTTATCTTGGTTGTGTAGTAACTGACAGTTTATCTTGGTTGTGTAGTAACTGACAGTTTATCTTGGTTGTGTAGTAACTGACAGTTTATCTTGGTTGTGTAGTAACTGACAGTTTATCTTGGTTGTGTAGTAACTGACCGTTTATCTTGGTTGCATAGTAACTGACAGTTTATCTTAGTTGTGTAGTAACTGACAGTTTATCTTGGTTGTGTAGTAACTGACAGTTTATCTTGGTTGTGTAGTAACTGACCGTTTATCTTGGTTGCATAGTAACTGACAGTTTATCTTAGTTGTGTAGTAACTGACAGTTTATCTTGGTTGTGTAGTAACTGACAGTTTATCTTGGTTGTGTAGTAACTGACAGTTTATCTTGGTTGTGTAGTAACTTACAGTTTATCTTGGTTGTGTAGTAACTGACAGTGTATCTTGGTGTGTAGTAACTGACAGTTTATCTTGGTTGTGTAGTAACTGACAGTTTATCTTGGTTGTGTAGTAACTGACAGTTTATCTTTGTTGTGTAGTAACTGACAGTTTATCTTGGTGTGTAGTAACTGACAGTTTATCTTGGTTGTGTAGTAACTGACAGTTTATCTTGGTTGTGTAGTAACTGACAGTTTATCTTGGTTGTGTAGTAACTTACAGTTTATCTTTGTTGTGTAGTAACTGACAGTTTGTATTGGTTAAATCTGTTTTTGTGGCATTTAGGTTTCTGTGGTCAATAATTTAGAATTCATGTTATTATTTACAGTTTAGATTTGTTTTAAAATTTTGTTAGGTTTAACAGTATAATAATTATTGACAGTTTAGTACTGGAAGGTTTCTCTATGGCATTTTTTGTTCTGTATAAGTTTCTTTATGTTACAGTGGTAATTATTTACAATTGAGTTAGTGGAGTATTCTCTGTGGTAAGTTTTGTGGTTATTATTTACAGTTTAGTCTTAATTAGTGTTTATTTTTCACCCTTTTATGTGATTAGATTTTCTTTGGTAATTATAAGGGACTTCAGTATCAGCTAGCATTTCTCATTGTCCTTTTATACCGGTATTTCCCAAATCCATTTATGTCAGAAGTTTTTGCTGTACAATCGTTCAGTAATGAGTATTGGCACGATTCTTAGCAATGTAGAAGGAAGAAAACGTACATTGAAATATGTTGGCAAAAACAGCTTGACCTGGCTGTAAATGTACATTTGTAAAATCAGTCCTGTGTCCTGCTATTAATGTACATTTGTACAACCAGTCCTGGGTCCAGCTATTAATGTACATTTGTACAATCAGTCCTGGGTCCAGCTATTAATGTACATTTGTACAATCAGTTCTGAGTGCAGCTATTAATATACATTTGTACAATCAGTCCTGGATCCAGCTATTAATGTACATTTGTATAATCAGTCCTGGATCCAGCTATTAATGTACATTTGTACAATCAGTCCTGGGTCCAGCTATTAATGTACATTTGTACAATCAGTTCTGAGTGCAGCTATTAATATACATTTGTACAATCAGTCCTGGATCCAGCTATTAATGTACATTTGTATAATCAGTCCTGGATCCAGCTATTAATGTACATTTGTACAACCAGTCCTGGGTCCAGCTATTAATATACAATTGTACAATCAGTCCTGGATCCAGCTATTAATGTACATTTGTACAATCAGTCCTGGGTCCAGCTATTAATGTACATTTGTACAATCAGTTCTGAGTGCAGCTATTAATATACATTTGTACAATCAGTCCTGGATCCAGCTATTAATATACATTTGTATAATCAGTCCTGGATCCAGCTATTAATGTACATTTGTACAATCAGTCCTGGGTCCAGCTATTAATCTATATTTGTACAATCAGTCCTGGGTCCAGCTGTTAATGTACATTTGTAAAATCAGTCCTGTGTCCTGCTATTAATGTACATTTGTACAATCAGTCCTGGGTCCAGCTATTAATGTACATTTGTACAATCAGTTCTGAGTGCAGCTGTTAATGTACATTTGTATAATCAGTCCTGGATCCAGCTATTAATGTACATTTGTACAATCAGTCCTGGGTCCAGCTATTAATCTATATTTGTACAATCAGTCCTGGGTCCAGCTGTTAATGTACATTTGTACAATCAGTCCTGGGTCCAGCTATTAATGTACATTTGTACAATCAGTCCTGGGTCCAGCTATTAATGTACATTTGTACAATTAGTTGTGAGTTCAGCTGTTAATGTACATTTGTACAATCAGTCCTGGGTCCAGCTGTTAATGTACATTTGTACAATCAGTCCTGGGTCCAGCTATTAATGTACATTTGTACAATCAGTCCTGGGTCCAGCTATTAATGTATTTTTGTACAATCAGTCCTGGGTCCAGCTATTAATGTACATTTGTACAATCAGTCCTGGGTCCAGCTATTAATGTACATTTGTACAATCAGTCCTGGGTCCAGCTATTAACGTACATTTGTACAATCAGTCCTGGATCCAGCTATTAATGTACATTCAGTCCTGGGTCCTTCCTTTTTAAGCATTATTATCCAGTTATTTATAGTACCATTATGTATGTGGAAGTAAATGGTTCATTTAAGTCATGGTTAACACTGCCACTGCTATGATTTCTCCACAGTTTGTTTTTGAACTTTCAAGTCTATGCATCAATACTGACCACTACTAGAATATGTGTTACATAATTATTCTGATTTGTTTCATTTTATATTGTGATTAGATTTCTCTATGGTAATTGATGTTGGTTGGCTGGTCGTATGTATACATTTTATGGTGAATGATGATTAGCTGTCACTTTTGTAATTATTTGATTAATGTGTTTGTTTTTTGTTGGTATTTGCAGTAATAGGAACCAAATAACCATCTGCTATGTTTTTTTTTAAATTTAGGAAAGACATCATATTGATGTTGAAACTATTACAAAATTCTTACATTATTAGGGCTTCACCACTAAATAGTGATCAGTCTGTCTGTCTGTACATGTGTTTGTCTGTCTGTATCTGTACAAATCTGTACAGGTTATAACTTTTTTCTTTTGTGATATTTGGTCTGTGGGTAGATCATTTCAAGGCAATTTTTCCTTACAATGGTTGATGACCTTTGACCTGGATCTTTGACCTCAAGGTCACATTACTGCTTTCTGAATGATAAAAGTCATGCCCATGCTGTAAGTTTTTTTCTCTTTGATATTCAGCATGTTGGTAGATCATTTCAAGAGAATGCATCACATATCATTGATGACCTTTGAGATTGAACTCTGACTTCAATGTCGCATTTCTTTCTGAATGACAAATTTTATGTCAAGGCTTTAACTTTTTTCTCTTGTGCGGTAGGATTTTGATAATGGCATGGCATGTAGATAGATCGTCATCTCACTGATATCTATCTAAATTTTGAAGTACCAGGTACATACAAATGTATATTGTAACCATAGACTCCATACCTATGCTACCTAATAGCCTTTAGTTTGATAATGTTTTATTAGCTTTAGTTAGTTAAGGCTCCATGTTAATTATTCCTACTTTGGTCAGGTAAGATTTCATTGGTAATTATAAATTATTTATGTTTTTTAATCAAGAATCTTTTTCTTATCCTTATTTCTTTGACAGCTCTAAAATAAGATGACAAGAAAATGCATCTTGTTTTAAAAAATGTAAATAATCTCTTTATTGCTATTGTGTAACATTGTGACTTCATGTTATTTACTAAACAGCATCTTGATAACTAGGTTTCATGGGTAATTATTCAAACTTTAGTTTGGTAAGGTTTCATGGGTAATTATTCAAACTTTAGTTTGGTAAGGTTTCATGGGTAATTATTCAAACTTTAGTTTGGTAAGGTTTCATGGGTAACTATTATTCACACTTTAGTTTGGTAAGGTTTCATGGGTAATTATTCACACTTAAGTTTGGTAAGGTTTCATGGGTAATTATTCAGACTTTAGTTTGGTAAGGTTTCATGGGTAATTATTCAGACTTTAGTTTGGTAAGGTTTCATGGGTAATTATTCAAACTTTAGTTTGGTAAGGTTTCATGGGTAATTATTCAAACTTTAGTTTGGTAAGGTTTCATGGGTAATTATTCAAACTTTAGTTTGGTAGGATGTCATGAGTAATTATTCACACTTAAGTTTGGTAAGTTTCATGGGTAATTATTCACACTTGAGTTTCGTAAGATATCATGGGTAATTATTTACACATTCGTTGGTAAGATGTCATGGGTAATTATTCAAACTTTAGTTTGGTAAGGTTTCATGGGTAACTATTATTCACACTTTAGTTTGGTAAGGTTTCATGGGTAATTATTCACACTTTAGTTTGGTAAGATGTCATGGGTAATTATTCACACTTTAGTTTGGTAAGATGACTTGGGTAATTATTCACACTTTAGTTTGGTAAGATGTCATGGGTAATTATTCACACTTTACATTGGTAAGGTTTCATGGGTAATTATTCACACTTTACATTGGTAAGGTTTCATGGGTAATTATTCACACTTTACATTGGTAAGGTTTCATGGGTAATTATTCACAATTTAACTTGGTAATGTTTCATTGTTAATTATTAACACTTTACATTGGTTATGTTTCATGGGTAATTATTCACACTTTACTTTGGTAATGTTTCATGGGTAATTATTCACACTTTAGTTTGGTAAGATGTCTTGGGTAATTATTCACACTTAAGTTTGGTAAGTTTCATGGGTAATTATTCACACTTGAGTTTCGTAAGATATCATGGGTAATTATTTACACATTCGTTGGTAAGATGTCATGGGTAATTATTCACACTTTAGTTTGGCAAGATGTCTTGGGCAATTATTCACACTTTAGTTTGGTAAGATGTCATGGGTAATTATTCACACTTTAGTTTGGTAAGATGTCTTGGGTAATTATTCACACTTTAGTTTGGTAAGATGTCATGGGTAATTATTCACACTTTAGTTTGGTAAGAATACTTGGGTAATTATTCACACTTTAGTTTGGTAAGATGTCATGGGTAATTATTCACACTTTACATTGGTAAGGTTTCATGGGTAATTATTCACACTTTAGTTTGGTAAGATGTCTTGGGTAATTATTCACACTAGTTTGGTAAGATGTCTTGGGTAATTATTCACACTTTAGTTTGGTAAGATGTCATGGGTAATTATTCACTCTTTAGTTTTGTAAGGTTTCATGGGCAATCATTCACACTTTAGTTTGGTAAGATGTCTTGGGTAATTATTCACACTTTAGTTTGGTAAGATGTCATGGGCAATTATTCACACTTTACTTTGGTAAGATGTCTTGGGCAATTATTCACACTAGTTTGGTAAGGTTTCATGGGTAACTATTATTCACACTTTAGTTTGGTAAGATGTCATGGGTAATTATTCACACTTTAGTTTAGTAAGGTTTCATGGGTAATTATTCACACTTTAGTTTGGTAAGATGTCATGGGTAATTATTCACACTTTAGTTTGGTAAGATGACTTGGGTAATTATTCACACTTTAGTTTGGTAAGATGTCATGGGTAATTATTCACACTTTACATTGGTAAGGTTTCATGGGTAATTATTCACACTTTACATTGGTAAGGTTTCATGGGTAATTATTCACACTTTACATTGGTAAGGTTTCATGGGTAATTATTCACAATTTAACTTGGTAATGTTTCATTGTTAATTATTAACACTTTACATTGGTTATGTTTCATGGGTAATTATTCACACTTTACTTTGGTAATGTTTCATGGGTAATTATTCACACTTTAGTTTGGTAAGATGTCTTGGGTAATTATTCACACTTTAGTTTGGTAAGATGTCTTGGGTAATTATTCACACTTTAGTTTGGTAAGATGTCATGGGTAATTATTCACACTTTAGTTTTGTAAGGTTTCATGGGCAATCATTCACACTTTAGTTTGGTAAGATGTCTTGGGTAATTATTCACACTTTAGTTTGGTAAGATGTCATGGGCAATTATTCACACTTTACTTTAGTAAGATGTCTTGGGTAATTATTCACACTTTAGTTTTGTAAGGTTTCATGGGCAATTATTCACACTTTAGTTTGGTAAGATGTCTTGGGTAATTATTCACACTTTAGTTTGGTAAGATGTCATGGGTAATTATTCACACTTTAGTTTGGTAAGATGTCTTGGGCAATTATTCACACTAGTTTGGTAAGGTTTCATGGGTAATTATTATTCACACTTTAGTTTGGTAAGATGTCATGGGTAATTATTCACACTTTAGTTTGGTAAGGTTTCATGGGTAAGTATTGACACTTTAGTTTGGTAAGGTTTCATGGGTAATTATTGATACTTTAGTTTGGTAAGATGTCTTGGGTAATTATTCATACTTTAGTTTGGTAAGATGTCATGGGTAATTATTCACACTTTAGTTTGGTAAGGTTTCATTGTTAATAATTGACACTTTAGTTTGGTAAGGTTTCATGGGTAATTATTCAAACTTTAGTTTGGTAAGGTGTCATGGGTAATCATTCAAACTTTAGTTTGGTAAGGTCTCATGGGTAATTATTCACACTTAAGTTTGGTAAGGTTTCATGGGTAATTATTCAAACTTTAGTTTGGTAAGGTGTCATGGGTAATTATTCACACTTTAGTTTGGTAAGATGTCTTGGGTAATTATTCACACTTTAGTTTGGTAAGATGTCATGGGTAATTATTCAAACTTTAGTTTGGTAAGATGTCTTGGGTAATTATTCACACTTTAGTTTGGTAAGGTTTCATGGGTAATTATTCAAACTTTAGTTTGGTAAGGTTTCATGGGTAATTATTCAAACTTTAGTTTGGTAAGGTTTCATGGGTAATTATTCACACTTTAGTTTGGTAAGATGTCTTGGGTAATTATTCACACTTTAGTTTGGTAAGATGTCATGGGTAATTATTCACACTTTAGTTTGGTAAGATGTCTTGGGTAATTATTCACACTTTAGTTTGGTAAGATGTCATGGGTAATTATTCACACTTTAGTTTGGTAAGGTTTCATTGTTAATAATTGACACTTTAGTTTGGTAAGGTTTCATGGGTAATTATTCAAACTTTAGTTTGGTAAGGTTTCATGGGTAATTATTCACACTTTAGTTTGGTAAGATGTCTTGGGTAATTATTCACACTTTAGTTTGGTAAGATGTCATGGGTAATTATTCACACTTTAGTTTGGTAAGATGTCTTGGGTAATTATTCACACTTTAGTTTGGTAAGATGTCATGGGTAATTATTCACACTTTAGTTTGGTAAGGTTTCATGGGTAATTATTCAAACTTTAGTTTGGTAAGGTTTCATGGGTAATTATTCAAACTTTAGTTTGGTAAGGTTTCATGGGTAATTATTCAAACTTTAGTTTGGTAAGGTTTCATGGGTAATTATTCACACTTTAGTTTGGTAAGGTTTCATGGGTAATTATTCAAACTTTAGTTTGGTAAGGTTTCATGGGTAATTATTCAAACTTTAGTTTGGTAAGGTTTCATGGGTAATTATTCAAACTTTAGTTTGGTAAGGTTTCATGGGTAATTATTCAAACTTTAGTTTGGTAAGGTTTCATGGGTAATTATTCACACTTTAGTTTGGTAAGGTTTCATGGGTAATTATTCAAACTTTAGTTTGGTAAGGTTTCATGGGTAATTATTCAAACTTTAGTTTGGTAAGGTTTCATGGGTAATAATTCAAACTTTAGTTTGGTAAGGTTTCATGGGTAATTATTCACAAGATTCGCTTAGTTCAGTGTGGTAATTAATTTCAGTTCAGTTGACTTCAGTGTGGTAATTAATTTCAGTTCGGTTGGCTTCAGTGTGGTAATTAATTTCAGTTCGGTTGACTTCAGTGTGGTAATTAATTTCAGTTCGGTTGACTTCAGTGTGGTAATTAATTTCAGTTTGGTTGACTTCAGTGTGTTAATTAATTTCAGTTCGGTTGACTTCAGTGTGGTAATTAATTTCAGTTCAGTTGACTTCAGTGTGGTAATTAATTTCAGTTCAGTTGACTTCAGTGTTGTAATTAATTTCAGTTCAGTTGACTTCAGTGTTGTAATTAATTTCAGTTCAGTTGACTTCAGTGTGGTAATTAATTTCAGTTCAGTTGACTTCAGTGTGGTAATTAATTTCAGTTCAGTTGACTTCAGTGTGGTAATTAATTTCAGTTCAGTTGACTTCAGTGTGGTAATTAATTCCAGTTCAGTTGACTTCAGTGTGGTAATTAATTTCAGTTCAGTTGACTTCAGTGTGGTAATTAATTTCCTACTCATAACCAGAAATCAGACTGACATATTCCTACTCATAACCAGAAATCAGACTGACATATTCCTACTCATAACCAGAAATCAGACTGACATATTCCTACTCATAACCAGAAATCAGACTGACATATTCCTACTCATAACCAGAAATCAGACTGACATATTCCTACTCATAACCAGAAATCAGACTGACATATTCCTACTCATAACCAGAAATCAGACTGACATATTCCTACTCATAACCAGAAATAAGACTGACATATTCCTACTCATAACCAGAAATCAGACTGACATATTCCTACTCATAACCAGAAATCAGACTGACATATTCCTACTCATAACCAGAAATCAGACTGACATATTCCTTGTCATAACCAGAAATCAGACTGACATATTCCTACTCATAACCAGAAATCAGACTGACATATTCCTACTCATAACCAGAAATCATACTGACATATTCCTACTCATAACCAGAAATCAGACTGACATATTCCTACTCATAACCAGAAATCAGACTGACATATTCCTACTCATAACCAGAAATCAGACTGACATATTCCTAGTCATCACCAGAAATCAGACTGACATATTCCTACTCATAACCAGAAATCAGACTGACATATTCCTACTCATAACCAGAAATCAGACTGACATATTCCTACTCATAACCAGAAATCAGACTGACATATTCCTACTCATAACCAGAAATCAGACTGACATATTCCTAGTCATAACCAACTATAAGTTTCATTAAAAACTGGCTAATTCTAAAAAAAAGAAACAAACAACTTTTATAAACTTTTAACTTCTCATAATTAACTAATAATCTAACAACTTTGTGAGTTGGGGGCAGTATGGAAAACAATCAGTAGGAACATACAGTGTACAGTAACAGTTCCAATTACAGTAACTCGCTTCAGTTTAATTAATAATTCAAACCAAGGATTATTCAGTGTCTGAGTATTTCATCAGAGACTATTGAATTAAAGACTGCCAAGTTTGACAACATCAGATTTGTGATAGAATAGTGTATTGTGAAACTTATAAATAAATCATAATGTAGTTTAACACATTTCATCATGGATGATTTGATTATCCTGCCATTGCTGATTTTAACACCATAAATCTGCCTTTTAATATCATCATTTATACCTTAATTTTCCCTTGTGGTCTTGGTGGTAGCTATTGATCATACATGTGCCTGTCAACACGCAAGTTGCAGGTGTTAGTCTTTCTGCAGGCATAGCAATCTTTATTGACAAGGACTTTTAGTTTTTCTGATAGCTAAAGGTCCTGGTTATCACTGGGCACTCTGACTTCCTCTCATAGTAAAAACTTGTGGATATAATTAATATATCTGAAAAATTGTTTAAAGTGGCATTGTTGGCTAATATATTTAGGACTAAGCTACTCCCAATCAAACAGAGTTTTTGTTTACTTGATATATTTGTATTGTTAGTCTCCTGTGTTTACATTCTTTGTAGGTCTTTGGACATAAGGTCTGTTTTGTTGGTTCTGTATTGAGCAGGTTTAGTTATTTGTATTGTTAGTCTCCTGTGTTTACATTCTTTGTAGGTCTTTGGACATGAGGTCTGTTTTGTTGGTTGTTTATTGAGCATGTTTAGTTATTTGTTTGTTTGTCTCCTGTCTTTATGTGTTGTGTAGGTCTTTGGACATAAGGTCTGTTTTGTTGGTTCTGTATTGAGCAGGTTTAGTTATTTGTATTGTTAGTCTCCTGTGTTTACATTCTTTGTAGGTCTTTGGACATGAGGTCTGTTTTGTTGGTTGTGAATTGAGCAGGTTTAGTTATTTGTTTGTTTGTCTCCTGTCTTTATGTGCTGTGTAGGTCTTTGGACATAAGGTCTGTTTTGTTGGTTCTGTATTGAGCAGGTTTAGTTATTTGTATTGTTTGTCTCCTGTCTTTATGAGCTGTGTAGGTCTTTGGACATAAGGTCTGTTTTGTTAGTTCTGTATTGAGAAGGTTTAGTTATGTGTATTGTTTGTCTCCTGTCTTTATGTGTTGTGTAGGTCTTTGGACATGAGGTCTGTTTTGTTAGTTCTGTATTGAGCAGGTTTAGTTATGTGTATTGTTTGTCTCCTGTCTTTATGTGTTGTGTAGGTCTTTGGACATAAGGTCTGTTTTGTTGGTTCTGTATTGAGCAGGTTTAGTTATTTGTATTGTTAGTCTCCTGTGTTTACATTCTTTGTAGGTCTTTGGACATGAGGTCTGTTTTGTTGGTTGTGAATTGAGCAGGTTTAGTTATTTGTTTGTTTGTCTCCTGTCTTTATGTGCTGTGTAGGTCTTTGGACATAAGGTCTGTTTTGTTGGTTCTGTATTGAGCAGGTTTAGTTATCGTATTGTTTGTCTCCTGTCTTTATGTGCTGTGTAGGTCTTTGGACATAAGGTCTGTTTTGTTGGTTCTGTATTGAGCAGGTTTAGTTATTTGTATTGTTTGTCTCCTGTCTTTATGTGCTGTGTAGGTCTTTGGACATGAGGTCTGTTTTGTTGGTTCTGTATTGAGCAGGTTTAGTTATTTGTATTGTTTGTCTCCTGTCTTTATGTGCTGTGTAGGTCTTTGGACATGAGGTCTGTTTTGTTGGTTCTGTATTGAGCAGGTTTAGTTATTTGTATTGTTTGTCTCCTGTCTTTATGTGTTGTGTAGGTCTTTGGACATGAGGTCTGTTTTGTTAGTTCTGTATTGAGCAGGTTTAGTTATTTGTATTGTTTGTCTCCTGCCTTTATGTGCTGTGTAGGTCTTTGGACATGAGGTCTGTTTTGTTGGTTCTGTATTGAGCAGGTTTAGTTATTTGTATTGTTTGTCTCCTGTCTTTATGTGCTGTGTAGGTCTTTGGACATAAGGTCTGTTTTGTTGGTTCTGTATTGAGAAGGTTTAGTTATGTGTATTGTTTGTCATCTGTCTTTATGTGTTGTGTAGGTCTTTGGACATAAGGTCTGTTTTGTTAGTTCTGTATTGAGAAGGTTTAGTTATGTGTATTGTTTGTCTCCTGTCTTTATGTGCTGTGTAGGTCTTTGGACATAAGGTCTGTTTTGTTAGTTCTGTATTGAGCAGGTTTAGTTATTTGTATTGTTTGTCTCCTGTCTTTATGTGCTGTGTAGGTCTTTAGACATAAGGTCTGTTTTGTTAGTTCTGTATTGAGCAGGTTTAGTTATTTGTATTGTTTGTCTCCTGTCTTTATGTTTTGTGTAGGTCTTTGGACATGAGGTCTGTTTTGTTGGTTGTGAATTGAGCAGGTTTAGTTATTTGTTTGTTTGTCTCCTGTCTTTATGTGCTGTGTAGGTCTTTGGACATGAGGTCTGTTTTGTTGGTTCTGTATTGAGCAGGTTTAGTTATTTGTATTGTTTGTCTCCTGTCTTTATGTGTTGTGTAGGTCTTTGGACATGAGGTCTGTTTTGTTAGTTCTGTATTGAGAAGGTTTAGTTATGTGTATTGTTTGTCTCCTGTCTTTATGTGTTGTGTAGGTCTATGGACATGAGGTCTGTTTTGTTGGTTCTGTATTGAGCAGGTTTAGTTATTTGTATTGTTAGTCTCCTGTGTTTACATTCTTTGTAGGTCTTTGGACATGAGGTCTGTTTTGTTGGTTGTTTATTGAGCATGTTTAGTTATTTGTTTGTTTGTCTCCTGTCTTTATGTGTTGTGTAGGTCTTTGGACATAAGGTCTGTTTTGTTGGTTCTGTATTGAGCAGGTTTAGTTATTTGTATTGTTAGTCTCCTGTGTTTACATTCTTTGTAGGTCTTTGGACATGAGGTCTGTTTTGTTGGTTGTGAATTGAGCAGGTTTAGTTATTTGTTTGTTTGTCTCCTGTCTTTATGTGCTGTGTAGGTCTTTGGACATAAGGTCTGTTTTGTTGGTTCTGTATTGAGCAGGTTTAGTTATTTGTATTGTTTGTCTCCTGTCTTTATGTGCTGTGTAGGTCTTTGGACATAAGGTCTGTTTTGTTAGTTCTGTATTGAGAAGGTTTAGTTATGTGTATTGTTTGTCTCCTGTCTTTATGTGTTGTGTAGGTCTTTGGACATGAGGTCTGTTTTGTTAGTTCTGTATTGAGCAGGTTTAGTTATGTGTATTGTTTGTCTCCTGTCTTTATGTGTTGTGTAGGTCTTTGGACATAAGGTCTGTTTTGTTGGTTCTGTATTGAGCAGGTTTAGTTATTTGTATTGTTAGTCTCCTGTGTTTACATTCTTTGTAGGTCTTTGGACATGAGGTCTGTTTTGTTGGTTGTGAATTGAGCAGGTTTAGTTATTTGTTTGTTTGTCTCCTGTCTTTATGTGCTGTGTAGGTCTTTGGACATAAGGTCTGTTTTGTTGGTTCTGTATTGAGCAGGTTTAGTTATCGTATTGTTTGTCTCCTGTCTTTATGTGCTGTGTAGGTCTTTGGACATAAGGTCTGTTTTGTTGGTTCTGTATTGAGCAGGTTTAGTTATTTGTATTGTTTGTCTCCTGTCTTTATGTGCTGTGTAGGTCTTTGGACATGAGGTCTGTTTTGTTGGTTCTGTATTGAGCAGGTTTAGTTATTTGTATTGTTTGTCTCCTGTCTTTATGTGCTGTGTAGGTCTTTGGACATGAGGTCTGTTTTGTTGGTTCTGTATTGAGCAGGTTTAGTTATTTGTATTGTTTGTCTCCTGTCTTTATGTGTTGTGTAGGTCTTTGGACATGAGGTCTGTTTTGTTAGTTCTGTATTGAGCAGGTTTAGTTATTTGTATTGTTTGTCTCCTGCCTTTATGTGCTGTGTAGGTCTTTGGACATGAGGTCTGTTTTGTTGGTTCTGTATTGAGCAGGTTTAGTTATGTGTATTGTTTGTCTCCTGTCTTTATGTGTTGTGTAGGTCTTTGGACATAAGGTCTGTTTTGTTGGTTCTGTATTGAGCAGGTTTAGTTATTTGTATTGTTAGTCTCCTGTGTTTACATTCTTTGTAGGTCTTTGGACATGAGGTCTGTTTTGTTGGTTGTGAATTGAGCAGGTTTAGTTATTTGTTTGTTTGTCTCCTGTCTTTATGTGCTGTGTAGGTCTTTGGACATAAGGTCTGTTTTGTTGGTTCTGTATTGAGCAGGTTTAGTTATCGTATTGTTTGTCTCCTGTCTTTATGTGCTGTGTAGGTCTTTGGACATAAGGTCTGTTTTGTTGGTTCTGTATTGAGCAGGTTTAGTTATTTGTATTGTTTGTCTCCTGTCATTATGTGCTGTGTAGGTCTTTGGACATGAGGTCTGTTTTGTTGGTTCTGTATTGAGCAGGTTTAGTTATTTGTATTGTTTGTCTCCTGTCTTTATGTGCTGTGTAGGTCTTTGGACATGAGGTCTGTTTTGTTGGTTCTGTATTGAGCAGGTTTAGTTATTTGTATTGTTTGTCTCCTGTCTTTATGTGTTGTGTAGGTCTTTGGACATGAGGTCTGTTTTGTTAGTTCTGTATTGAGCAGGTTTAGTTATTTGTATTGTTTGTCTCCTGCCTTTATGTGCTGTGTAGGTCTTTGGACATGAGGTCTGTTTTGTTGGTTCTGTATTGAGCAGGTTTAGTTATTTGTATTGTTTGTCTCCTGTCTTTATGTGTTGTGTAGGTCTTTGGACATAAGGTCTGTTTTGTTGGTTCTGTATTGAGAAGGTTTAGTTATGTGTATTGTTTGTCATCTGTCTTTATGTGTTGTGTAGGTCTTTGGACATAAGGTCTGTTTTGTTAGTTCTGTATTGAGAAGGTTTAGTTATGTGTATTGTTTGTCTCCTGTCTTTATGTGCTGTGTAGGTCTTTGGACATAAGGTCTGTTTTGTTAGTTCTGTATTGAGCAGGTTTAGTTATTTGTATTGTTTGTCTCCTGTCTTTATGTGCTGTGTAGGTCTTTAGACATAAGGTCTGTTTTGTTAGTTCTGTATTGAGCAGGTTTAGTTATTTGTATTGTTTGTCTCCTGTCTTTATGTGTTGTGTAGGTCTTTGGACATGAGGTCTGTTTTGTTAGTTCTGTATTGAGAAGGTTTAGTTATGTGTATTGTTTGTCTCCTGTCTTTATGTGTTGTGTAGGTCTATGGACATGAGGTCTGTTTTGTTGGTTCTGTATTGAGCAGGTTTAGTTATGTGTATTGTTTGTCTCCTGTCTTTATGTGCTGTGTAGGTCTTTGGACATGAGGTCTGTTTTGTTGGTTCTGTATTGAGCAGGTTTAGTTATTTGTTTGTTTGTCTCCTGTCTTTATGTGCTGTGTAGGTCTTTGGACATGAGGTCTGTTTTGTTGGTTCTGTATTGAGCAGGTTTAGTTATTTGTATTGTTTGTCTCCTGTCTTTATGTGCTGTGTATGTCTTTGGACATAAGGTCTGTTTTGTTGGTTCTGTATTGAGAAGGTTTAGTTATGTGTATTGTTTGTCTCCTGTCTTTATGTGTTGTGTAGGTCTTTGGACATAAGGTCTGTTTTGTTGGTTCTGTATTGAGCAGGTTTAGTTATTTGTATTGTTTGTCTCCTGTCTTTATGTGTTGTGTAGGTCTTTAGACATAAGGTCTGTTTTGTTAGTTCTGTATTGAGCAGGTTTAGTTATTTGTATTGTTTGTCTCCTGTCTTTATGTGCTGTGTAGGTCTTTGGACATGAGGTCTGTTTTGTTGGTTCTGTATTGAGAAGGTTTAGTTATGTGTATTGTTTGTCTCCTGTCTTTATGTGCTGTGTAGGTCTTTGGACATAAGGTCTGTTTTGTTGGTTCTGTATTGAGCAGGTTTAGTTATCGTATTGTTTGTCTCCTGTCTTTATGTGCTGTGTAGGTCTTTGGACATGAGGTCTGTTTTGTTGGTTCTGTATTGAGAAGGTTTAGTTATGTGTATTGTTTGTCTCCTGTCTTTATGTGCTGTGTTAAGGTCTTTGGACATGAGGTCTGTTTTGTTGGTTCTGTATTGAGCAGGGTTGGTTATTAATGCTGTAAATTTGTCTACATGTCTGTGTTGAAAAGGAATTACAATACTAGTATAAGGGATTTAAGATCCCCTTAATCAGGTCAATCCACTGTATTATGTTTTGACTGGTTCCAATCCAGTATGTTATGCCCCTGTGCTTGTCCCTTATGTTATTTGTTTTTGCTGGTATTTTGGTACTCTGTCGTTTTGTAGTAATTGGATGAATTTTTAGGTTGTGTTTAGTTTATCTCCTCATATAACAATTATTTATCTTTTACACTGTATGCTGAAACTTTTTGAACATCTTTCAAAGACTTATTGACTCATAGAAGATATAGCAGACAAAATGCTGTAATAAGTGGTTATCATAAGTTACTCTGACACAATCTAGGCACATCTAATACCATTTAGATTGGTTACCATAGGGTACTCTGACACAATCTTGGCACATCTAATACCATTTAGATTGGTTATCATAGGTTACTCTGACACAATCTTGGCACATCTAATACCATATAGATTGGTTACCATAGGTTACTCTGACACAATCTTGGCACATCTAATACCATATAGATTGGTTACCATAGGTTACCCTGACACAATCTTGTCACATCTAATACCATTTAGAGATTGGTTATCATAGGTTACTCTGACACAATCTTGGCACATCTAATACCATATAGATTGGTTACCATAGGTTACTCTGACACAATCTTGGCACATCTAATACCATTTAGATTGGTTACCATAGGTTACTCTGACACAATCTTGGCACATCTAATACCATTTAGATTGGTTATCATAGGTTACTCTGACACAATCTTGGCACATCTAATACCATATAGATTGGTTACCATAGGTTACTCTGACACAATCTTGGCACATCTAATACCATTTAGATTGGTTACCATAGGTTACTCTGACACAATCTTGGCACATCTAATACCATATAGATTGGTTACCATAGTTACTCTGACACAATCTTGGCACATCTAATACCATATAGATTGGTTACCATAGGTTACTCTGACACCATCTTGGCACATCTAATACCATATAGATTGGTTATCATAGGGTACTCTGACACAATCTTGTCACATCTAATACCATTTAGATTGGTTATCATAGGTTACTCTGACACAATCTTGGCACATCTAATACCATTTAGATTGGTTATCATAGGTTACTCTGACACAATCTTGGCACATCTAATACCATTTAGATTGGTTACCATAGGTTACTCTGACACAATCTTGGCACATCTAATACCATTTAGATTGGTTACCATAGGTTACTCTGACTCAATCTTGGCACATCTAATGCCATATAGATTGGTTACCATAGGTTACTCTGACACAATCTTGTCACATCTAATACCATTTAGATTGGTTACCATAGGTTACTCTGACACAATCTTGGCACATCTAATACCATTTAGATTGGTACCATAGGTTACTCTGACACAATCTTGGCACATCTAATACCATTTAGATTGGTTACCATAGGTTACTCTGACACAATCTTGGCACATCTAATACCATTTAGATTGGTTACCATAGGTTACTCTGACACAATCTTGGCACATCTAATACCATTTAGATTGGTTATCATAGGTTACTCTGACACAATCTTGGCACATCTAATACCATATAGATTGGTTATCATAGGGTACTCTGACACAATCTTGTCACATCTAATACCATTTAGATTGGTTATCATAGGTTACTCTGACACAATCTTGGCACATCTAATACCATTTAGATTGGTTATCATAGGTTACTCAGACACAATCTTGGCACATCTAATACCATTTAGATTGGTTATCATAGGTTACTCTGACACAATCTTGGCACATCTAATACCATTTAGATTGGTTACCATAGGTTACTCTGACTCAATCTTGGCACATCTAATACCATATAGATTGGTTATCATAGGTTACTCTGACACAATCTTGGCACATCTAATACCATTTAGATTGGTTACCATAGGTTACTCTGACACAATCTGGCACATCTAATACCATTTAGATTGGTTATCATAGGTTACTCTGACACAATCTTGGCACATCTAATACCATTTAGATTGGTTACCATAGGTTACTCTGACACAATCTTGGCACATCTAATACCATTTAGATTGGTTATCATAGGTTACTCTGACACAATCTTGGCACATCTAATACCATTTAGATTGGTTATCCATGGAGGTTACTCAGACACAATCTTGGCACATCTAATACCATTTAGATTGGTTATCATAGGTTACTCAGACACAATCTTGGCACATCTAATACCATATAGATTGGTTACCATAGGTTACTCTGACACAATCTTGTCACATCTAATACCATTTAGATTGGTTATCATAGGTTACTCAGACACAATCTTGGCACATCTAATACCATTAGATTGGTTACCATAGGTTACTCTGACACAATCTTGGCACATCTAATACCATTTAGATTGGTTACCATAGGTTACTCTGACACAATCTTGGCACATCTAATACCATATAGATTGGTTACCATAGGTTACTCTGACACAATCTTGGCACATCTAATACCATTTAGATTGGTACCATAGGTTACTCTGACACAATCTTGGCACATCTAATACCATTTAGATTGGTTATCATAGGTTACTCTGACACAATCTTGGCACATCTAATACCATTTAGATTGGTTACCATAGGTTACTCTGACTCAATCTTGGCACATCTAATACCATATAGATTGGTTACCATAGGTTACTCTGACACAATCTTGGCACATCTAATACCATTTAGATTGGTTACCATAGGTTACTCTGACTCAATCTTGGCACATCTAATACCATATAGATTGGTTACCATAGGTTACTCTGACACAATCTTGGCACATCTAATACATTTAGATTGGTTACCATAGGTTACTCTGACACAATCTTGGCACATCTAATACCATTTAGATTGGTTATCCATAGGTTACTCTGACACAATCTTGGCACATCTAATACCATTTAGATTGGTTACCATAGGTTACTCTGACACAATCTTGGCACATCTAATACCATTTAGATTGGTTACCATAGGTTACTCTGACTCAATCTTGGCACATCTAATACCATATAGATTGGTTACCATAGGTTACTCTGACACAATCTTGGCACATCTAATACCATTTAGATTGGTTACCATAGGTTACTCTGACACAATCTTGGCACATCTAATACCATTTAGATTGGTTACCATAGGTTACTCTGACACAATCTTGGCACATCTAATACCATTTAGATTGGTTACCATAGGTTACTCTGACTCAATCTTGGCACATCTAATACCATATAGATTGGTTAACCATAGGTTACTCTGACACAATCTTGGCACATCTAATACCATTTAGATTGGTTACCATAAGGGTTACTCTGACACAATCTTGGCACATCTAATACCATTTAGATTGGTTACCATAGGTTACTCTGACTCAATCTTGGCACATCTAATACCATATAGATTGGTTACCATAGGTTACTCTGACACAATCTTGGCACATCTAATACCATTTAGATTGGTTACCATAGGTTACTCTGACACAATCTTGGCACATCTAATACCATTTAGATTGGTTACCATAGGTTACTCTGACACAATCTTGGCACATCTAATACCATTTAGATTGGTTACCATAGGTTACTCTGACACAATCTTGGCACATCTAATACCATTTAGATTGGTTACCATAGGTTACTCTGACACAATCTTGGCACATCTAATACCATATAGATTGGTTACCATAGGTTACTCTGACACAATCTTGGCACATCTAATACCATTTAGATTGGTTACCATAGGTTACTCTGACACAATCTTGGCACATCTAATACCATTTAGATTGGTTACCATAGGTTACTCTGACACAATCTTGGCACATCTAATACCATTTAGATTGGTTACCATAGGTTACTCTGACACAATCTTGGCACATCTAATACCATTTAGATTGGTTACCATAGGTTACTCTGACACAATCTTGGCACATCTAATACCATTTAGATTGGTTACCATAGGTTACTCTGACACAATCTTGGCACATCTAATACCATTTAGATTGGTTACCATAGGTTACTCTGACACAATCTTGGCACATCTAATACCATTTAGATTGGTTACCATAGGTTACTCTGACACAATCTTGGCACATCTAATACCATTTAGATTGTTATCATAGGTTACTCTGACACAATCTTGGCACATCTAATACCATTTAGATTGGTTACCATAGGTTACTCTGACACAATCTTGGCACATCTAATACCATTTAGATTGGTTACATAGGTTACTCTGACACAATCTTGGCACATCTAATACCATTTAGATTGGTTACATAGGTTACTCTGACACAATCTTGGCACATCTAATACCATTTAGATTGGTTACCATAGGTTACTCTGACACAATCTTGGCACATCTAATACCATTTAGATTGGTTACCATAGGTTACTCTGACACAATCTTGGCACATCTAATACCATTTAGATTGGTTACCATAGGTTACTCTGACACAATCTTGGCACATCTAATACCATTTAGATTGGTTTCCATAGGTTACTCTGACACAATCTTGGCACATCTAATACCATTTAGATTGGTTACCATAGGTTACTCTGACACAATCTTGGCACATCTAATACCATTTAGATTGGTACCATAGGTTACTCTGACACAATCTCTGCACATCTAATACCATTTAGATTGGTTACCATAGGTTACTCTGACACAATCTTGGCACATCTAATACCATTTAGATTGGTTACCATAGGTTACTCTGACACAATCTTGGCACATCTAATACCATATAGATTGGTTACCATAGGTTACTCTGACACAATCTTGGCACATCTAATACCATTTAGATTGGTTACCATAGGTTACTCTGACAC